>JABUQX010044604.1:0-19190 GCA_015478945.1 Trachelipus rathkii
CACCATGAGAGAGCAAGGAAGTACTAACAAAAGCAGGAAGACGGTCCAGGAAGAGAGTGCGAAGAAGAGATTGGTTACTATCAGCAAGGGGACCAGAAATAGAGAGCATACGAGTAAGAAGCTGTGAAGGAAGACGATCACCCAACACTTCATGTTTTAACAATTCGTGAAAACGGGTAGAATCAGAAGGAGAAAGATGGCGACGCAAATAATTCACAAAGAGTAGAATAAGAGTAAGGAGAGGAGCTGAATTGAGGTAAAGAGATTAGGGATTGAGAATTTCTGGAACATCATAGGGAAATGGAGAGCGAGAAAAAGCATTCGCCTTATCAATTCTGTAGGAAGGGAAAAAGCAAGAAAATGTAAACATTGCTGAAATCGTAAAATCAACATCATCTCTCCGAAATTGGCGGTGGGGTCAGACAGGAACAGCTACAATAGCAGGTAGTCGCCGCCATAGTTGCAGAAAAGGAGGAGCGGTGGAAGTTAGCTCGCTTGATGTATGGTTTCTGGGTTGATGTTGAGACGATCAATAAATTGATTGATTAGCGATGTTGTACACAGATATTGTTGTGTGGATCATACAAAGGGCGGAGAATAAGATAAAGTTTGGAGATGAAAGAGGAGAGGGATATAAATTGAAGAATATGGGAACAGAATCCATAATATATTAGAGGTAGGAGTAGTAATAGTAGTAGGAGCAGTAACAATTGTTAGTAGTAGAAATAGTAGTAGTCTGGTGTAAGAGTATAACCAATAGTGTCAGACATATTAAATAAAATAATTAATAATAAATGTTTACATATTTAAAGATGCTATATGTTCCTAATAAATAGAAATAAACATGAAAATAATAAACAAAAATCTTAAAAAGTATAAACAATAATATTTAGATTAGACAAGGTTGAATGGACTCCAGGTCATTTTCAAAATAATTTTATATATGCCCGGTTAATAGAATTAAGAGCATAAACTTCAATTTAACTTGTAACCTTACAACAGATACAATAAGATATGTAAACCTTACATACAGTCACAATAAGACTGATGTTATGATTATAAATTTTCAAATTTTATATAATTCAAAGTTATAGAACGATGTGTGTTCAAGGATGAATTATCAAATGAATCTTTCTACACAGATCTTTAGTTCTGGTCTGCAAGTATAAACAAGAAGCAAGGAACCTAAAGGAAACAAACCAATTGTTAAGTACTAAATATTATTATAAACAATAAAATAAAAAATAATAGTAATGAATAATAATAATAATGAAAATGATGGAACAATGATAATAATTTAAATAAAAAATAATAATATCAATTGATAATAATAATAAATATGAGAATTTCGATTTAGGGAGATAATAATAATAATGATATAAAAAATAATAAATAATGCTGTAATAAAATAATAAAATTAATTAAAAATAATTAAAATCTATAATAATAAGAATAAGTAATAAATAAGTGCATAATAAATAATGAGTATAAAGATACAATGGTAAAAATAGTTACTCCATAAAGCATCCAAGTAGTCAAAAGTTTATGGTTTTAATATATATGTAGCATAAATTTCACTCCTTTATATTAACATAATTTTTTGCACTTTTAATGCAACAACAAAAACAAAACAAAAGTAGTTTATCTGAAACAAATTTAATTTATTATAGTAAACTTGTAAAAATAACTTCTAATAAAAGAATAAATTATTTAATTCTAATAAACGATTTTTACATTATATCTAATAAAAATACCAAAGTTTATATATAAGTATTATAATAGTATATATATAATATATATATATAAATAATATATAATTATATAGTATATATATAATATATCAATATTAATATATATAAAGTATATAATATATATAATATATATAGTATATATACCGTATATATAGTATATTATATATTAAGTATTATTAATATAAGATAATATAATATAAAATATATTAAATATATATATACGTATATAAATAATATTATAGTATATATAATATTAATATATATGTTATGTATATATATTCATCATCATCTATCATCCAACCTTCCCCAAAACTGGTGTAAAGGTGGCGTAACATGCACTGGGAACAGAAAAGTAAGTAGAAAAATAGAACCAAGTCGAGAAAGAAAGCTCAGCCTTTACGCCCTGTTTAACCTTGTTGTGGAGAATACGTCGTCACAGTCGAAAAATCACCCTAGAGCCTTTCACAGGCCTGCGACGGCCCCCATACTGAATTTCAATCGTCAGTCAATGTGGGAGTTCAATTCTCTCGGCCAGGGTGGCTACAACCATACCCCTCACAAAATCACCAGCCATTCACTCCTATTAATGCAGACCTCTCTCTCTCTCTCTCGTCTCTCTCTCTCCTCTCTCGTCTCTCTTCTCTCTCTCTCTCTCTCTCTCTCTTCTCTCTCGTCTCTCATCTCTCTCTCCTCTCCTCTCTCTCTCTCTCTCTCTCTCTCTCTCTCTCCTCTACTCTCTCTCTCTCTCCTCTCTTCTCTCCCTCTCTCTCTCTACTCTCTCTCTCTCTCTCTCTCCTCTCCTCTCTCTCTCTTCTTCTCTCTCTTCTCTCTCCTCTATTACTCTCTCTCTCTCTCGTCTGCTTATCTGTCGAGCTCTCTCTGCTCTTTCTTCTCTCTCTCTTCTCTCTCCTCTCCTCTCTTCTCTCTTCTCTCTTTCTCTCTCTCTTCTCTCCTCCTCCTCTTCTCTCTCTCTTCTCTTCCTCTCTCTCTCTCTCTCTCTCCTCTCTCTCTCTCTCTCTCTCTCTTCTCTCTCTCTCGCCTTCTCTCTTCTCTCTCTCTTCTCTCTCTCCTCTCTCCCTTCCTCTCTCTCTCTTCTCTTCTCTTCTCTTCTCTCTCTCTGCTTCTCTCTCTCTCTCTCTCTCTCTCTCTCTTCTCTCTCTCTCTTCTCTTCTCTCTCTCTCTCTCTCTCTCTCTTCTCCTCTCTCTCTCTCTCCTTCTCTTCTTCCTCTCGCTCTCTCTCAATTACGCCCTTTCTTTAACGACCACAACAACTCCTCTCTCTCTAATAGTTCATTCCCTCATTTTATGCATTTACTCAACGAAACCTAACACCGCCCCTTAAGATGTGTCACATAGCTGGAACGCATTGTGTACTTTTAGATCTATACCTCGTCAATTCAGACATAGTCTCACTACTATCAAATAACACAGGTAACAACATACTTCAGTAAGACTCTTGCACACTCCAAACTTTTAGTCCCCCTTTAACATCACCGAGGTATTTAATGGCACCAGCAACCTTTCTGGCTACTACGCGTTGTATATTCATAATAAGTCCTTTTCATCCAACTATAGAACTAATAATTTTAATAACTGCAGACACCTTGCTCCATTTGCTCACCTATCCAACTTCACACTGTGGAACTGTTCTGCCACGTCAAAACCTAACCTTTACTCTTATCTACGTTTTTTACTTTGGAAACCCTTCCTTTTAACACAATCCTGCTGCAAATCTCTCAATCCCAGTCCCACCATTCTACTACCGTTCTCCTGCCCACTCCCACCTCTAATCCTTTCATAACCTATATATATAGAGAGAGAGGGAGAGAGAGAGACACAATCCCGCTATACTCGGCTAATTAATATTAAAACCGAATGCACTTTTTTGACTTCATTATCTTACACACGCTTCCACTAAATCATCCATCACTTTGATTCCATTTAGAAGCCTAGCCATCTAAACATATACTGCGAACTACCTCACATAGAGCTCGCCCATAATTAATCCTATCATACACCTGTTACCAGGGTTGGTGAATTTTTTATTTTTAAAAACAAAAAATCAAGTGATTTTCTATTGATTCTTTTGACGTTTCGGATAAGTATTCAGTGATTTTGGGACTAAAATATTAAATTAACCTAAAGTTATGTACTAAATAAATAATAAATTTAGTAAATATAAGTATATTTATTACTTTAAGTTATTTTAAAATTCAATATATAAATTATATATATATAATATAATATATATCATATATATATATATAATATAGTATATTATATATAATAATATAATAATAATATATTATATAGTATTGATATATATAAATATATATAATATATATACTGTATATATCTGAGTAAACTAATTTTTTTATTTCTTCTATTGTAAAATGATATTGAAACACACGATTGAATAAATTACTTTTAATAAAGAATGAATATACTTAATCAATTAATCAGGTGATCAATAAGGAATAATTATTAATTAAGAAAAAATTTTGCCTAAATAAAAAAAAATAAAAAAATCATGATTTTCTTATTAAAAAATTCAATTGATTTAAATAACAACTGATTAAATCAATTTGAATTTAATCAGTGCCAACCCTGCCTGTTAAAATCCATACAACAACCTCAAATTACAATTTATTCCTCTTCATTTTCTTCCATCAATTTGTTTCAATGCAAACGTTCATATTCCAACGGCATCTTCCAACACATCTAGCAAACCATTTCCTCACCATATCAAGTCCCTTCAGTCAACTCGAACGCGACTTATTATTTCCGACCCAAATACCACAATAATTCTTCCCTACAATACCCTCAATAAACAATTCCCCTAAATTCCTACATTACCTAAAGACCCTTACCCTTAATTAATGGTAACTCATTACGCTTCTCCTCCAAGTTCTCGTCAACTATCATCCTCCGTAACGCTTTCTTACACAATCCAAAATTCCAATCAATCACATCTCGCCTCTGTTCTTGAATCATTTCCACCAGTAATTTCCATCTATACCTAGAATTTACCATTCTTTGAACTTCACTCTACCCATTAACCTCGCTCCTACTAATGAACCCTCAATCCCTGAAAATACCTACTTTCTTCGACCACCTTACACTCTCTGAATACGTTCAAAATTCGCTCAAAAATGTTATCAATTCTTCTCACACTAACACGCCCCTAAGATTGTCCCATCTGAACACATTGTTCATTTTAGTCTATACCTCTTTATTCCAAGAACCATGAGTCTCTCTGCTATACATAACAACAGGGATACAACAAATACCCTCATGCAAGAACCCTAAGTGCCACTCAAGACTGTTCTTTTAAACATCCACCAAACGACTTTAATTGCACCAGCCACCTATAATTGCCATTCACGAAACTTTCCTACTCACACCTCGGCTGTTAATATCTTTATAGCATCATAAATATTTAAAACTCAGACACTTCGTTCAAAAGTTGCTCAACCATCCTAAACATAACTTCAAAACTGAGGCTTGTTCTTTCACTCAACACCATCAACCTTACTCTTATCTACGTTTAACTTTAAACCCCTCCTTTAACACCCTGCCAAATTTCTCTATCAATCTTCTCAAAACTTTCCTCAGATTCCCAAACAAAACCAAATCATCTGCAAATAATAGGTAGGGCAGAACCCTCCATTTTCTTCTATTCTCCATCATTCTAAACAACCATTCCGCCACCCCACCTCTATATTCTTTCATAACCCCATCCAATACAAATTGAATAACCAAGGAGACAATACACATCCCTGCTCAACTCCTCTATTAATATTAAACCATCACACTTTCGATTCCAGTTATTCTTACACATGCCTCACTGTCGTCGTACATAATGTTTTGATTCCATTCAGATGGCTTCCAACCCAATGAGAGAGTATCAATTAACACTCCATAGAGCATTCCCCCTAGTAATCTTAACATACGCCGTTGCAAACTCCATGAAAACCTAAGGACATATTTTAATTTTTCTCCCTTATTTTCTCAATCATTTGTTCCATGAAAAGATTTGATGTAAAGAGTTCTACAATCCTAAACGCACCTTGTTCTATCACCAATCTACTCCTTCAGTCACTCAGACACACTCGACAAAAAATACCAGCAACTATCTTCCCCCTACAACACTCAATAAACTATTCTACTAATTCCTTCTTGCACCATCAAACCCAGACACATTCCCACTCATCATCTTCATTTACTGCCAATTATGCAGATTTAAAAGTGTTCTCTTTCATCAGTTACGAAAGCACATCTCCTATTCACTTATTCTAAGTTGATTCTCTTTCTATTCTCATCTTAAGCCCTTTCGCGCTTACTTCCAGAAGCAACGGCTCCTATTTCCCTTGTGAGTCCCCAATTCATTTCCTTCCAAAGTGGTTCATTTCCCTTTTTTTCCATCCTAGTATGCACCTTTTTAGTACTTATTTCCCTCCTTAATAATTCAAACATCTCATTCTTTTGGAAAACTTCTCATTGCTTTTAGTGACATGGAACCACCGGTACTTTAATCTTCTTTTTCACTTTTAACCGTTTCTTTACCTTTAACTGCCGCTAACCATATTTCATCTCAGACCACTCACTGTTACAATCTAAAACTTCCTTACTTCTAGCACATCTTACATCTACATCATCCCTTGTCACTGCTAATAGAGCCGCTTTCCTTCATTTGCTTCCAGATTCAGTTTCAACTTGTTCACATTCAACTGATTTACTTGCGAGCACTCTAAAAATATTATTCCTTATTACTTGCTTACTTATCAATTGAAACATTCACTTTAAATTCAAGTTGTCTCCCATATCAACCTTCCTTCCCATCCAAACCCCCACTAACTTAAATTTCATAAAACAAACATAATGATACGTATAATCCGTTCCTAACCCCCTCACTGATTTTAACATCCAACACATACTTCATCTCTCCTTTCTTCAATCACACACAAAATTAAACTCATGACGTTTCAACTTAAGATTACCATATCTATACACAAGCTGTAGTATACTAAATATGAATTACCCTTGTGTTAAAGAAAGATTACTTGACACCAACAACCTCTCTCCTCGGAGAAATCAATCACCTTCCCACCAATTTTCCCGATTTTCTCCTGACACCCAAAAACCCTTTGTTATACCATCCCTTTTACTTGTTGATCACCTATACAACCAGTTAGGTCAACGCCAAACATCAATCTGACCTGCTCCGTTAACCACCAATCCAAAACACCATTCAATATCCCAGAAAATAAGCAACTCTTTAAAACAATTAAGCTCTCAGATGCGACATATTCACACCAACACATACCTTGACCCTTTCAAACTTAAATTGAACCAGTAAAAATTCTGGTACTTGACACAGCAAAATGCTACCACAGCTTAGTAATACCACAGTCACTCCATCAGAATTGCAACTCCTTCTTTTTCCCCCTCTCATTCCTTCCACACCACAACACACTAAACTAATTTCACACCACAACACACTCATTTTCATCGTGTTCCTTTTCATCGTTTGTTCAGTCACAGCGCAAGCATCAAATTTGCTTGAGGAGATATAGGACGTTGGTGATGACGGGTATTTAGAAAAAATACATCCATCACGCACCTCCCATTCTCTCACATTTAATTCCTCTGACATTCCTAGTAGTAACCCGTACGATTCGATAACAATTTTTTGCAAAAGAATATGAAAGCCGCTTACACGGATCACGACTTCTCCTAGGCATGCATAGCATTCCTGGCAGAGAGATAAGTTCTAATGTGGGAGCCGTATATCGAGAACTACCACCGTCCCTTTCGGACGCTTCTAACTACACGCAGGAACAATACGATGTGGGCAATTCTTTCCTCCCCCCCAGCACATAGGGATATAACTGTATTGTAAGTTTGCATATGATTGTAAAAAAAAATATTAAATCATTTCTGTCTTTTACAGCTTCACATTCACCCATTCTGTTATTAACTTACCCTCGTGGAGGTTGAACTAGTTAAAATAATTACAGAAGTACAGTAATTTTAAAATAGTATTTTATTAGTATGCTGTATTTTCATGCATTATTGATTTTGTCATAGAGTTTAACTATTTTTATGATGTCTCGTAGAATTCATTGAGAGGGCTATGAAGCTGAAGAAACCAATGGAGTTTACATGGAGCTGTAACCAATGATGAAAGCTGTATAGAAAGTTAGAGTCTTAGTCCGTTTGTAAAAAATTGTAGGGAACGATAAAATTTTCCCTGGCTCCTTTAGATTTATATGCACTTCTTTACATAACTTATTAAGGACCAGAAACATTGTCAGTGAAAATTAAATTGGAGTCGTATAAATTATTAAATTTACTAAGAGGTTATTGCAGTCAGAATCAGAGTTGAGGTTCACATTTTAAGATGTAGGGAAATCAGTGTCATAGTGTGAGTTGGATAATAAGATCTGGTACTTACTACTGGTACCTACCTGAAACCTACTTCAGCTATTAATATTTCAGTTAACTTCAAACCTGTGGCTAGTATATTTCTATTTAAGCTTTTCTTGTTTGATTGTGTATTGCAACAACTTTTAAGGTTGTTAGAAGTTTCAAAGCTAAAGTGATATTTATGAAGAAGCTGGGTTTGAATTATGATATTTTTTTTTCTTCAGGGTTCTTCATCAATTGGTTTCAAATGATTCAGAAAATTCGACAGACGCTGAAGGGAGCGTGTTAAGTGAAATATCATCATGTAATGAAAGCTGCAAAGAAAATGAGGAAGAATTGCAATTATCTAGTCAAAGGATTCAGACATTACTAGCTCAGGTACTTATTTTTCATGATGTTTTCGCTTTTATGTTTGAAACTTTTTATAATCTAAATTAGAGGAATTAAGGAATAAAATCTTTTAAGAATATACATGAATCATTTATTGAAGATAAGTATTAATTTTTAATACTTTTAAGAATATACATGAATTATTTATTGATGATAAGTATTAAATTTTTAAACCGAATCTTGGTAAAAAAAAAAAAAAAAAAAAAAAAAAAGAAAAAAAAAAAAAAAAAAAAAAAAAAAAAAAAAAAAAAAAAAAAAAAAAAAAAAATAATTAAATTATTTTATAGATTACTTAGATCAATAAACTGTTTGTTTTTTTTTCAATTATTTATTAAAAAGAATACGCTTGTAGGCTCTCTATATTCTCCCAGCATCGTCTTACTAAATTCTATATTGTGAATATTCTTCCTTCTGTTACTGCTAAATCTTTGACAACGTCCATTTTCTTCTGCAAATCTCTAGACTCTGCTTCTTCGCATGTTAAGGCATCCTCTATGTGAATCAGTTTCAGAGTGAGATTCTTAGAAGATTCTTCCAGCTCACTGTAACTGTCTTTAACGTGATCCAACTCGTTCTGTAGTTTCTCTTGCTCTTTCTCCATAGCTTGTCGAAGCAAGTATTCATTTTCGAGTTTTTCCGATGTGACTGTCAAAATTCTCTTTGTAGACTCTTGTTCCAACAGAGCATCAGAATATTTTACACTTAATTCTTCAACTTCTGATTCCTTTTCTTGCAACCTGGATTAAATAAATTTTTTTAAAGGTAAATTTCTGTTCTAACCTAAAAGAATACTTAATCCACAACAAACCAAAATAAAATATTGCAAAACTAAGCAAATTTTGAGAAATAATTCAGAATTATAAACCATTATTTTTTCATTATTTTTTAAAGAAAATTAGTATTTATAGGATTATTAATTCTTGTTTAACATAATTATATTATTATATTTATTATTATTATATTATTTAATATTAACCCACCGTTCTTTTTTCCTAGACTGGGGATGAGAATCGTAATCATGCACCGGAAGCAGAAAGAAGTAGTAAACAATTGTGACGCAAGTATAATATATAAGTGAGAATAATAATATATATATAATATATATATATTATATATTATATATATATATATATATATATATATATATATAATATATAAATAATATAGTAATAATTATATATAAATAATTATATATATGATATATATATATATACACACACACAGATATATATACTATTATATATATATAATATAATATAATAATTTATATATATATATAAATATGATATAATATATATATAATATATATATAAGAAGTTGTATAAATATTTTGATTAGAACCATTAACAACTAGATTAATTTGTGCCATTAAAGGAAGTTCAAAAGAAGACTGAGAATAACTTGGATTATTCACCGAATGAAAAACTGAAATTCATTTCTCTGTTAATTCATAATCTATTTGACGTTTGAAATAGTGATATGCTTCCAGGACCCGCCATGGAGTTGATTGTTTGGTTCAACCCAGTGTGGCCGTTTTGTGAGCCGTGGGCGGGTCCTGTACACTGACTCAAAAAAAAGAAATAATTATATAGTATATATAATATAATATATATATATATATATAATTATATGATTATAGATATATATATTATATAATATATATAAATATATATATATATATATATATATAATATATATATAGTATAATATAATATATAGTATTATAACGGTATATATAATATAGAACACCCCCATGGCCATCTAGGTTAATACAACGGCCGACCTAAAGTGCGAGATTAGTTGGTTCAATCCTCTTACGTACCAGTCTGAGTATTATCTTCCTGGGGGCATAGATTTAAAACATCCTTACTGCGAACACTGGTGGCAACAGCTTGGGATGCGGCCTTAAAGCTATCCAGTTTCCCTGTAGTCCCTCTGTGTTACCCCTCTGAGAAGGGGATTAAGCATGTTAAAAGCACTTGTTTGTATATATACATTATAAATATATATTAATAGAATATTATAATATATATATATATATAATAAGTTATATATATGATTATAATATATATATATATAATAATATAATAATATATATAATAATTATATATAATATTAGTGATGGAGCCGAGTAATCGTCATCGGCAAAATCGGCATATTTTTTTTCATATCGCAATCGCAATTTTCTGCCAATTGATTTGCGATTAACTTGGAACAAATACTGAGAATTTCGGGATAATAGTAAAACTCATAGCGTAATATCATATATAAATATAAATAATATATATATATATATAATATTTTATTTATATATATATATATATATATATTCAGATAATATAATTTCTAGTTTAATATTAATAATGGCTACTATACTGTAAAAACATCAAATTCAATATTTGGACACCCCAAGTGAATTTTCGCCATCGATGATTCCTTCAGAGGCAAATGTTGTTATGCATTACATATTTGTTATGAATAAAGAGCAAGTACCCTCGAAAAGTTCGGTTACTTTCAATGTTAAATTTTTCCATTCCAACCATAACACTTGATGGAATCTATTTCAAGAATTCAAAGACTTATCGAATCAGCTTCTAAACTAAATAAGATTCCAAAAGGCCGACGAATGATGACTTTAAAAATGAAGTCATATGATAAGATGTTTGACATTTGCAAATTGCATATATGATAAAAAAATAATCCAAAAAGCTTGATTGCAGATGCAAAATTACAATACCTGTTATTGAATGGGAATCATTTGTGGGCCAAAAAGAAAGGAAAAATCAACTAGGGTCAATTGATAAAGCTTTAACAGGTGAGAGAAGAACGCAAGAAAAATTGGAAAGGTTTATTGGTGAAACTATTATAGGTCTTGGGAGGGGTAGTGGTTGTAGTAGTGCACAGCCATAAAAATTTGTGCAACTTCAACCAACATTGGATTAAACTTTTATATTATGAATGAAGAAACTAATTAAATAGAGAAAAGCGAAAATGATGATGAATTTCTTCCAGAACTTGAACTAAGGGGAAAATCCTCCGAAAAGATTTATGTATAATAATTTAGCAATAACAGTTGACAGGTATCGTGTAAGCTCCAGGGTCACTGCTGCTATTGTCAATGCAGCATTAAAGGATATGGGGATATTGAATGAAGTAATATGTTGAATAGGAAAAAGGTTGAAAGAAAGAGAAAACGTGTAGGCAAAGCGAATGTCATCAAAATGAAATCAGGAAACACCCACATTGAATACACTGATTCGACGGCAGAAAAGATCATACTAAACAAAAGATGGAACTGAATATAAGGAACATTATGCTATTGTAAGAACCAGGTGATATTTACATAACTCATGTTCACCAGATTTTGGCAACGCCTGATGAATTACTAATGAAATAATGATTTTCTTAATTGATTCTAATAGCAAGAACTCCCTTAAAGTTATTCTTTGCGATGGGACTCCAGTTAACACTGGAGAGTTGGTAGAGTTTTGAGAATGATTGAAATATATATGGAGAGACCATTACAGTGGTTAATTTGTCTTTTGCATAGATGAACTTCAATTCAGACACATATTTGAGTCAATTGATGGCCAAACATCAGAACCAAAAACTTTAAGGGTATCATTGAAATTTTTTTTTGAAGAAGACCTATATAAGTTGGATAGTTAATTTTGAACATGTAAACAGCAACCTTAGAGAGATACCCGAAGATATAGTAAAACAATTTAGTACTGACCAAACATATTTGTATGAAATGTGCATTAGTATAAAATCTAGCCATATGCCTCCATCAACAGCCAAGAAATCACCAGGCACCCTTCATCATGCCAGGTGAGTAACAAAAGCAAACAGGATCTTACGTTATAAGTTTCTACACAAAAGCAGCTCACAAAATCTAGTAAATATAATAATGAAAGTTTACGCACCGGGGTGGTCTTGGATAAAGTCTCATCCAAAGGCAACTGATGGAGAGAGTAATTTTGGTACCCGATATGCCTACTTAAAGACGTGGACAAATAACAAGAAATGATTATAGAGCGTTTACTATGAAACAACTCGTACTTTGCTCACCCTGAGAATATGTTACTTGCAATGTTAGTTGACACAAGAAAAGAGATTTAGGTAGTCAGCGAATTATTCAACCAAGACCGAGGGATACCACTGCAAGAGTTTTTGAACTGTCAAAAACATTAAACTTTTTAATGCAGATGATTATTCAAGATGATAATAATATATAACATAATATAATAGCATATATATATATATATAATATATATAATACAATATATATATATATAAATATATATATATATTTTTCTTATATATCTTTTCTATATAATAATATATATAATATACTAACTATGGCAACAACTTAACAATATAGAAAAGAGTCGCTGTCTCTTATAATATATTATATATATGTATGTATATATATATATATATATATATATATATATATATATATTAAAAATAAAGGAGCATAAGAATTTCTACCTATTGCTTGATTTCTATTTTATTTGGACTAAAATTTGAGTGGGTAAAGGTTTGTGAAGGGTATTCGTGTGTATGTGTGTGCGATGTTATGGTATGTAAGAATTGTGTAAGGTATGTAGTAATTATTAAGAAGTCTCTGAAGGCTAAAATTTAGATGACATAATTTACAATGGTTGTATTTAATTTTTAAATATCAGACCCAAAATTAAAGGAGGCTGATGGTGGTGAGGGAAGGGGGGGGGGGTCTCGCAAACTATATAATTTGACATATAATATTATAACATCATACTGACGTCCGTGCATGCCACATATATATATATATTATACCGACCATATATGTATATATATATGCCTGCCATATAACAACCTTATATATATATATATCATATATGCTGCTCACCTCACCCTGTATATATATACGCATACGCTATAAGCCTTCTTAGCATATGCTGTATATAAATACAGATAATGAGGCTATTCCTTCCACCGTGTCGCGTTAAGCTGACTCAGAATAAGCTTCTCCTCATATTGCATATATATATATATTAATATATATATATATCTGTATAATTTATCTTATATATATATATTCATATATATGCGTAATAATATATATATAATATAACAACCTACACCTTGTATATATATAACAACAACATATATATATATATATATATATATATATATCCTAATCCTCCCCACGGATAAAGACAGATTGTGGGTGGAGTACGCATCATGCACCAGAAACCGTGTAATTAAGTTGAAGAACATGACCTAAGTCGAGAAGAAAGATCCCCCTCCCCCTCAAACACTTAAATGCGAATTCGTCACAGCCGAAATCCACCCTAGAGCTTCACAACACCGCAATAGACCCCCCACTGGGGTATCTCATCAATGTCAGGATTCATCTCCAAAGCCATGTCCCCCTCACAAAACTACGCCACTCACTCCTATTATGCACAAATTTCTGCTGAATTTACATTTATTTCCTTTATATACACTTTTACTAACTCAATCCACTTTTTCTTAGGTCTCCCGCCGGTCGATTCCCAACACAATACCTCTCTATAAGTACACCCACTTAACCAACCAATCGTTATCCATCCTTTCCATATGACTAAACCATCTAAATATATTCTTATTTCATCTCTCATTCACGCCTTTATTCACACCCACACAGCTCCTAACACGTTCGTTCTTCATTGTTTCAATTCTTCTCGCAACTAATACGCCCCTAGGGATTATCAATCTGAACAGACTGCATCTTAGTCTATACCTCTTATTCCATACAATAGTTTCGTTACTAAACATTAACACCGGTAACAACATACCCTCATACAGAACCCTAGCGCAGTCAAGATTTAGACCCCTTATATTCACCAAAGATTTAGTTGCACCAGCCACCTTCATACCACTCACGACTCTCCTAATACATTTTGCATCATCCGTTCCCTTTTCATCCAAGCTACAGCCTAAATATTTAAACTTAGATACTTGTTCCAGTTGTCTACCATATATAATATCACAATACTTTCAAACCCCTCATTTTACATAACCTGCCATCTTCCTCCACCAATCCTCTGAAACTTTCTTCAGGTTCACCACCCAAAACCAATCATTAGCATACAATACGCATGGCACCCTCCATCCACTCTTACATTTTCCATCATTCTAATTCCTCCCCAGCCACCACTACCTTTAATTATTTCGTTACCTTACCCATATAAACATTAAAAAGTCATGGAGACCTAACACATCCTTGCCTCACTTCACTATTAATATTAAACCATTCACTCTCAAAATCCATTTATTCTTACACACGCTTCACTATCAATCCTACCACCAACACCATATATCATTAACACCTGCCACAGAACTTCCCTATTAATTCTGTCATATGCCCGTCGCAAGTCCATAAAACCCAAATACAGTTTGTTCTTCTTTTCTCTCATTTTCTCACTCATTTATTCAATGCAAAAAATTGGTCTACACATTCTCTACTACCCCTATAAACACCTTATCCCTCAACAATCAGCCCCTCAATCACTCGACGCACGCTTTCAACCAAAATATCAGCATATATTTTCCCTGCAACACTCAATAATTAATTTCCCTATGCAAGTAGCTTCTACAGTTTCCTTTATCACCTTTACCCTTATACAAACAATGTCATTATCACTGATCCCATTCAGTCCTTCAGAACTATACCCTCCACAAACGCTTGTTACACAACTTCAATATTCAGTCAATCACAACCTCACCTCCGTTCTTGATCATTTCACAAGTAGCTACATCATCTAAATGATCCCAAAAATACCCACTTCTACTTACACCATCAAACCCACAAACACTCACTACCACCTCTTCATCACTGCCAATGTCATGCAGATAATCAAAGTGTTCTCTTCATACCCTCCTCACGTCCATTTCATCGGCAAGAAAGCACTATCCCTATTTATTATTTCATTAAGATTCCCCTTACTTTATTTCTTACATTTCGCACTTCCTTCCAAAAGAGCTTCCTACTCCCTTGTAAGCCCCATTCATCCTCTTTCCAAACTGTTCATTTACCTTTTGGGCTTTTATCACATTCAACCACATCTCTTTTTCACTTTTTATCACTTGCATCACCTCTTCATTCTACCATTCATTATTGACATTTTTACTTACTACTTTAGCACACCCACATATCTCTCTTGCACTAACAAAAGCTTCCTTCATTTGCCCCCAGATTTCCTCAGTTTCATCTTGTTCACATTCAACTAACTTATCTGAAAGTGTTCTCGCATACTTTTCCTTAAAACCCTGTTCATTTAACTTCTCCCTCCTAATTTTCTCTCCATATATATATATATATATATATATATATATATATATATATATATATATATATATATATATATATTATATAATATATATATATATATATATATATATATATATATATATATATTTCTCTCCCTATCCTCCTCATAGATCTCCAATGATTGTTGGTAGGATGCAATGCAATAACACCAGAAACAGAATAGTTGTTAGAAGAACATGACGTTGTTGAAAAAGAAAAAGCTCCATACCCCCTATCCTTCATATATACTGTATATATATATATATATATATATATATATATATATATATATATATTATATATATATAGTATATATATATATATATATATATATATATATATATATATATATATATTTAGTATATATATATGTTGTTAGTTATATATATATATATATATATATATATATATATATATATATATATATATATATATATATATATATATATATATATATATATAAAAAAAATATATATATATAAAAATATATATATATATATATAAAATAAAAAACCGTAACTATAGTTTAGAAATCTATAGTTCAAAGATAATACGTTAAGAATCTCACAGCCTTATATAAATAACATCACGAAAAGAGAGAGAAAAAAAACAACAACAGCAAAGAGACTAAGCAGAATATTTTTGGTTTGAGCTACATTAAATATTGAACTTCTGCAGTTCCGTGAATGCCAGTGTAAGTTTAAATATTAAGCTTATTTTAAAACTAAAGAGATTTCTTTCCAAAACAAGGCACTATAAATATAGTATAATAAATTTTATAAACTATAAATTATTGCATAGTATTTAAATTTTGAATTTATAATAAGCGAAATAACTCTTAATGAGTTAATAAAATAAATTAATCGAATTTAGCAATGTTTCTTATGAAAGACACATTTAACAATGATATTCTTCTACAATCGAAAACAATTTCTAAGTCAATTGGTAAAAAAAAAAATTGCAAATAATCTACTTCGAATAAATTATAAAATATACTTTAAATGGTTATTTATAACCAATATTATAATTATTATAAAATATATAATTTATAATTATTTATAATTCTAAAAACAAAAATAAAATTTTTAAGTATCTAGACATTTATGAGCATCAAGAGTCTACATTTTTCCTAAAATTTCTAGAAAAAATCGTAATACTAAGCAAATAAAAATAGAACAATTACTAACAAAAAAAATGCCTATTTAAGGTGTTTTACCTATTAGTTTTGTGCTAACTGGACTTTTAGTCGGAGATTTTGCAGGACTTTTAACAGTCACTGAAGAGCTACTTTTCGATGTTGGAGAACTTTGTGAAGTTTTAGTACGCGAAGACAAAATAGGTTTTGAAGCTGAACTTGAGCTTTTTGTTTGTGGTATTCCTTTAGAAGGAGAAGACGACGAAGTAGCCTTGGGTAATGCTTTGACAGTATTTGAAGGTAAGCTTTTACTACTAGGTGAAGATTTCGAGGGAGAAGTACACAATGTTTTGGACTGCACTTTAGGTGATTTTGAAGGACTAGTCGTTTTAAGATTCTTTGGAGATGTTGGTGAGGATACTTTTGGAATAACCTTCGAATTTTTATTCGTTACTAGTTTTGGAGTTTCTTTACTAATTTTTAATGGAGAAAAAGTTAAATTGTCAGGTTTAGTCTCAAGACTTTTGCTCAAAGGTTCAGCAATATTTGGTTCCTCAGTCGAAGGTAAGCTTTCAGTAGACTTATTATCAAGAATACTAGCTGGACATGACGGATCAATTTCATTTTCTAAAGTTACATCACCCTTTTCTGAGCTTGGAGGTGGCTTACATAAATCAATATCCCTTGCCTTACCCAAATCAGACGTAATGTGATTCTCTGTTGGAAATTTATTTTCACTGCACGGAGTAACTTTAATTTCATTGTCGCATGATGCAGAGCTTAAATTGCTTTCGCCTACTTCAACTAAATCACTTTTTCCTGTTGCTGAAGGTGAAACTTCTATATCATTACTCTCCTTATGACCTTCTTCAGAACATATTAAAGACGAAATGGCTGTATCCTTACTCTCTTTATAATCTTCAGATTCCGTATACTCATCCACGTTTGTTGACTCTACCTCGGAACAACCAGAAATAAATTCAACGTCATTGTTAAATGTTTCAGTATATGAATCAGATATACTTCCTAATAATACCTCATCCTCAGGAATATCTGCTTTTAAATTTTGAAGTGGTAATTCTTTTATCAATAATTCATCTTTGGGATCAAGCGGCAATGCCATTTTAGTATCAAAATTATCAGCTTTAAAGCTAGAATGATCAGATACCTTGTTTGTTTCACTCACATTAACAACTGTGTTGCTTTCTGCTTTTAAGTTTTGAAGTGGTAATTCCTTTACCAATGATTCATCTTTAAGATCAAGCGACAATGTTTTAGAATCAAAATTATCAACTGAATAGCTAGAATGATCGGATACCTTGTTTATTTCATTCAAATTCACAACCATGCTGCTTTCTGCATTTAAATTTTGAAGTGGTAATTCCATTGACAATGATTCATCTTTAAGATCAAGCGACAATGTCGTTCTAGAATCAAAATTATCAACTGAACAGCTAGAATGATTGGAGACCACGTTCGTTCCATTCAAGTTCACAACTATGTTGTTTCCTGCTGAGCCTGAATCATTTGCGTTTGGCATGTCAGATTCATTTTCTAGATGTGATAGAGGCAAAGATTCTCTATTATTCATGTTCTGAGTCTCAGCAGAATCAATCATGAAATCTCTATTTAAATTAAGTGAATTATTTTCACAAACTAGTATTTCATTACAAATTTCAGAGGCTGCCAGAATATCATGTTCTTTGTCTATAAATTCTTTTACTAGTTCAATTTCTTTAAAAGTTTCCTCCTCCCTACTATTTAGTGTTTCCTCTCTTACTAGTGTTTCTTCTATTTCTGGCTTATAGTTCGAATTATTTTCTATATTGGTATCATTATCCACTTCCTTACCATTATCTAAAGTATTATAATCACTTCCTTTATCACAATAATCTATTTGCGCAGTGCTTACTTTTGAAATATTTGACATATTATCTAAGTTTGCATTATAATCATTTTCCTTATCATAATATTCTGTTGCAATAGTGTTTACTTTTGATATATTAGAAAAGGAAGAGTCATTACCCACTTCTTTACAATTATCTAAATTATCTAAGTTTGAGTCATAATCACTTTCCTTCGTATCATTTTCTATTTCGACTGCGTTTACTTTTGAAATATTATCAAAAGAATCATCATTTTTAAG
>JABUQX010044605.1:25000-30000 GCA_015478945.1 Trachelipus rathkii
TTGGTATGGGAGCTGGGCTGTGCCAGGAACAAGGAGGTGAGAGAAGGGTGATTGCTTTTAATTCACATTCATTCAATTCTTGTGAGAGGAGAGCCTCAACTATCGAAAGAGAACTTCTTGCAATCAGGTGGGGGGTGAAAAGTTTTAGATCATTTTTGTTAGGTCAAAATTTTATTTTATATACCGACCACCGACCTTTGGTATATTTACATACTATGAAATTGATTGATAGCAAGCTGGCACGGGTATTAGACGATCTTAGTGAGTACAGTTTTGAGGTGCGGTACTATCCGGGTAAAGATAATATTTTTGCGGACACTTGGTCCAGGTGCCATAGGAGTGAAGATCAGGATGAAGAACCAGCCGATCCATGTGCCCTTCCTGGAGGGTTAACCATTATGAAATTAGTTCCCGGTGGAGCGGACTCCTTATTTATTAGTTTAAAGGCTGTGTTGGAGGATGTGCAGGTACAGGGTACCGTACAAAATCACAAAGTGTTAAGAGAGATATTAATGGATACACTTATAGAAGATCGGAAGTTGTATGGTGTAGAAAAGAAACAGAAGTCCTTGAAGTATTTGAGGGCATTGAGGATGCCTGGTAGAGAACCGGTACCAGAAGTGTTGTTAGTGGCAAGTGACATGTTTAAGGTGAAGATCTGGTTACATCATGGTACATGTTGCTCGGTGGTGTACTTGGGTCCCAAAGTGGGAAAGAAAGAAAATCTTAAAAGTGTACACATACAGGTGCTTGGTGGTACACATTTTAACCCTTTAAGAAACGACGGAACGTTTAACAGTAATAATAGAAACATCATGGTTGATGAACTCCCATCTCAGGAAGAGTTACAGCAGGAGGAAGAGGAAGTAGAGGATTCCGAAAATGAGTTGAGTGAAGATCCTGGAAACAATTTGGTGCATTATGGTACAGATGAAGGTCTGGACATAAACTTGATGATGCGGGAGAGGTGTCATATATCACGGTTAAGTTGCAACCATGTATTGGGAGGTGTAGCTTGGCAGGAGGTTTGTATTGGTGTGGTACGCAAGTGTGCGTTTTTAGATACAGGTGCAGTTATAAGTCTGATACAAGAAGGTGTAGTTCAAGACCTGGAGAATTTCGGGTATATTCGAAGGAAATGGTCAATAAATTTGACACTTAATGGAGTCACTACAGGTATTGTCGAGTGTAACATGGCTGTAGAAATTGAAATTAGTACTTTGTATCGGCGGGTGGTGTTACCATTGGCTGTGGTACAGAATGGGTACATTCCAGCATGTATGCTGTTAGGTATGAACTATTTGAAGGAAGTAGAGGCGGAACTGGACTTTGGTGAAGGGATAATTTGTCACGGTGATGATGCAGATGATGTAAGTGATACATTTCTGACAACAGTAGGAGTGTATAACATAATGGTACAGAGTGGAGGTGAAAGTAATATAATATCGGTTCATGATATTACTAGGCTGCAAGAAAGATCAGAGATAGTAAGGACACTGAGACAAAAGGTGAGAAGGAAGCAGTTGATAACGAAAGGAGATGTGCTGCTTAAAGAATTTTATCGGTATCGAGACGACTTTCGAATGAACGGATCCATTTTGGTGAAGAGGATGGGAACAAAGTATTTTAGTGCAGTCATTGGGTTCAAACAGTTGGTTAGTGTGTGTGTGGTAACACATAGAAACATGGCGCACGTTGGAAGGGACAAGTTAATGGAATTGGTGTCCAAATATGTGTGGCACCCGAGAATGTCATCAGTGGTACAAGAGGTTTGTAGAACGTGCCCAAAGTGTCAGTTAAATAAAATCGACCATCAAGTAGTATTCCCACCTATGTGGAAGATAGAGGTCAGGAACCCGTTTGAGTTAGTAGCAGTGGATGTGATGGCAATGCCAAAGACAAGAAGAGGTAACGTGGCTTGCTTGGTCGCAGTGGACCATTGTAGTAAGTGGGCGGCGGTGAAACCGTTGAAGGATAAGTCGGCAGGAAGTGTGGCCGACGCTTTCGAATTCCAGATGTTACCAGCGTTTGTGCGGCCACCTTATAAAGTGTTAACGGATAACGGGGTGGAGTTTAGAAGTGGTAGGTTTGAGAAAATGCTTCAAGAGTATGGAATAGAACACATTTACAGCAGCCCGTATAAGCCAGCGAGTAACGGGGCTGTGGAGCGTGCAAATAGGACTTTTGCTGAATTCCTGAGAAGTATCATGGAGAAAAACATTGATTGGGACAGTTGTCTGCCAAGAGCGGTGCTGGTGTATAACAATACAAAGCATGCAGAGCTTGGGGTGTCCCCGGTGGAAAAATTGATGGTGGAGAAGCATGAGAAGGGTAAAGTGGTACCGATTCCGAGAGATCAGCAGGAGAAGTGGCGTGAAGGACACCCAAATTGGTTACCGTACGCGGTAGGGGTGAGGGTGAAAAGAAAAATTGTTACAGTGGATAGGAGTCTGAACAGAAAACTGAGTGAGAAGTATGAGGGTCCGTTTACAATAACTAAGGTTATTTCAGGAGGTATGTCGTATGACATTAAGGGTAAAACTAAAACGGCAAGAGCACATTACTCTCATTTGAAGGTTTGGGCGGATCCCCCAGAGTATTTGAGACAATACTTCCAGTGTGAAGAGGTGGATTGGGATCCGAAAGAACATCAGTTAGAGGTGGAAGAAGTGGAAGAGGTACCAGAAATGACAATGGAGTGTGTACCACGGTATAGGCGAACATCACCAGAGTTAGAACTTCCAAAGAAGCAAGGGTCGAAAATTAAAGAAGCTTGGCGTTTGTTAAAACAGATGGCAATGAAAGAAGGAGGTGGCAAAAAGAGTGTATCAGTACAAACGGAGGAACTTGTGGGTGAAACTAAGGGAACCCAAACGGAAGATTACGGTACGGTGCTTTCACCTATCGATGCTAGTGAGTATCGTGACTGGTTCGATGAAGAAGTGGATGGTGGTGTGGAAAGCGATTATGATATTAGCAGATTTGAAAAATCACTAAGGTTTCCGGAAAATAGCTATTCGTTGGGAGTCCATATTAGTGACGAAAGTGGTGACGAAGTAGACTTCACTATGGAGCAGGAAGTGGAACCAACTATGAATCAGGAGGTGGACTCTAATAAAGGTCAAGAGGTGGACTCTGTCATACAGCAAGAAGTAGAGGAACCAGTGGTGGAGCAGGTAGAAGGTGTAGAAGAGGTCAATATCATGGTGACCAGTCCGGAGGGTTCCGAATATAGACCACGGTCTATATATGATGAGTTATTGGAAGTGGGTGAGGTACCTGATGCAATGATGATAGGTACTGGACGTGAGGAGCAAGAAAAGAGTTTATCGGATTCAGATGTATATACGGTACCAATGACCAGGTCGAGAGGACCTGTGCCAGAACAGCCGAATGTGATGAGGAGGGTCATTGAATACGAAAGGAGAACTGAGGCACGAAGAAGGGCATCAACTGGACAAATGAAGTGAGGTACAGTGTTTATTTGAAGGTATTTGGTGTTGAAGTTTTTTTTTTTCTTTTGAAGATTGTGTTACAATCTTGGAGGGGGAGTTGTATGACAGTTGGTTCGTATGCCAGATTGATTCTTAAACCAACTAAATTCTCAAATGCAAATTAAAATACGAAGGATTTCGTGAGCGGAAAAGATATTTATTCTTGGATGGTTTTGTGAGCAACAAGTCTTTAAAAGTTCAAGTGCTTCTTAAATTGGATTTTGTTATAAAAGTTTTCAGCGTTAAAGTAATTGGTAACGAAAAGTATATTGTTATCAGGAAGTGTTATTGTTGCTGTGAAGAGGTTCAGTGGTAACCATCTAAGAAGTTTCGTGTCCCGTGAAATCGGGTAAGATAACTTAAATTATGTATATTTAATTGTAGTCGTGAATAATGGATTTTTTTGATAACGATAAAAATTATTACTTAAAACCTAAAGATTTAACGCAGATAGGAGTACAATTTAAACAATGAATTAAAATGTCAGCTAAAATAGTGAATATTTGGAATAGCGGAAAGTACTATTTATTAGAAGTTGGTTAGAGTTGATAGTGAAAACATAATTTGGAATCAAATATTAAAGTGTCAATTTGGAATAAGGAAATAGAGTAGCTTTCGATAATGTGTTTAGGATCGTTAAGAGAAGTGTAAAGGTTGAAATTTATTATGGAGAATTTTTATAATAAATATAGGTTAGGTTGCGTTAAGTTCAGAAAGTGAAATATTTAGGTTATAAACGTAAAATTTGTCGTAAAACAGGTTGATATGATTTTGGAGATTTTGTTAAAGTGAACTGATATAGCATTTGGGTCAGTTGAGTAGGTTATGTACGTAAACATTTTTTTGACGACAAAAGTATTTTGGCGGAGCAATGATGAAGCATAAATGGTTGCTTAAAATATATTTATAGAAAGTTTGGAAAAACGTAGGTTAGAAGCGAGGTCTATAGTTTATTATTATTATTATTATTATTATTATTATTATTATTATTATTATTATTATTATTATTATTATTATTATTATTATTATTATTATTATTATTATTATTATTATTATTATTATTATTATTATTATTATTATTATTATTAAGTTTCACCGTTATTTTTTATTAGTATATCTGCAAGTGTGAATGTATGGCCACAAAAGTGAATAGTGTATTTGTTGTTGTGCGTATGGGACTTATTTAAGTTGTAGCAGTGCTACGGTTTATTATTATTATTATTATTATTATTATTATTATTATTATTATTATTATTATTATTATAATATTATTATAATATTATTATAATATTATTATAATATTATTATAATATTATTATAATATTATTATAATATTATTATTATTATTATTATTTTATTATTTTATCATTGTTATATGTATTATTATTATTATTATTATTATTATTTATTATTATTATTTTATTTTCATTACTGTACATATTAAAAGATATATATGTGTTAACCTGGTCCTATTCTGTTTTAAGGGCCTGGTGCGGAACCTAGTGC
>JABUQX010044606.1:0-20985 GCA_015478945.1 Trachelipus rathkii
CGATGTGCTTCGTTCCAGTTTCGTTTGGTGTTAACCGTTTCGCGTTACTCGTGAAACGCTTTCGCGTTTCGTGCGCCGCTTCATATATATATATATACCATATATATATATATATATATATATATATCCTTCCTCACCTCCATTCAAGCCCCACTAACTTAATCTTATAAACAACATAATGATTCGATAATCCCATATCAAGACCCCTCACTGATTTAACATTCCAACACATTCTTCAACATTACCTTCATCGCACAAATTCAATCATGCTTAGTCTCGATATCATCTCTATCTAACTCAACTCTCGTATATTTATGAATACTTTTCTGCCCGAAGAATGTTCTTACACACATCCCTCTCTTTTCACAGAAATCCACCTTCCTACCAATATTATTTTCTCCACACCAACCACAAAGGCACCAGATATTCCATTCCTTTTTTTATCACCCATCAAACCATCTAAGTGCCCAACACAATCAATTTAAAGCTCCTACTCACACCATCCAAACATAATTTAGATTATCCCAGAAAATCGCACTTTACTCAACATCAATCTCAGATGATTATATAAACACACATACTGACCTTTTCAAACAGGTTAGTAATTAGAATTCTAGCCTCACACAAACAAAATTCACCCATAGTTCTATGCCACAGTTCACTCGCGTCAAAATCAACTATTCTCTCCCCTCAAAATGGCGCTTTGCCTTCTAAAAAAACTAGGCTGGCATTCTTAACTGAAATTGCTCTACCCCCTCCCCACAGAGATAAATGGAAAGGTATTGTCTGTAATAATGATATAATTTTTTATGGTCTGTTTGTGATTCGGAGAATCTACTCCCGTGTAATATATATGGATATACATATATATATATATATATATATATATATATATATATACCATAATATATATATATGTATATATATACACTATATATATATATATATATATATATATATATATATATATATACTATATATACTATATTATACATATATATATATATATATATATATATACACACATATATTTATATATATATTTATTTACTATAATAAATACCTCATATATATATATATATATATATATATATATATGTATATAATTATATACTCAAATGGTTTGATGCTTCTCATTTTTGTAGGTTCTGTTTTAGCAGTCTCTTTACTTCAAATAAATTCATTCATATAATGGTTGCATTAAGTCTTTTCTCAAACACTTTCATATATTTTGCCATATGATCTATCAAGGAGATCCCCTGTAATTTTTGCACTCTCCAGAGTCTCCATGCCATTTGTATATATTGAAATAATAGTTTTTCCCCAGCTCTCTGGGGCCTCTCCTTCTCCAACACTCATTTGTGGCTCCAAGGCCTTCTTTCTCATCACCTCTCCGCCTTCCTTAATCAACTCAACTACCATTCCATCTTCTTCAGGGCTTTATATCATTTTCATTTTCTTTATGGCTTCTTCTATTTCTTTCTGTGTAATTTCATCTCACCCACATTCTCTTCATCATCCTCAACACCCCTCTTCCTACAATCTCTTCTCCTTCTCTCTTTATTTAACAACTCATCAAAAATATTTATCCATCTCTTATTTATTTTCCCTCTGGTTTCACCAAGGGTTTCTCCTCACTAGTCTTAATATTGCTGTCTTTTCTTATGTTCTATATGTTCTTGCATGTTAAATATCTTCTTCTTATTACCTGCAGCATCTTCTGCTAGCTCCTCAGCCATCTTCTTTTTTTTTCTTTCTTTGCATTTCTTTTCACTATTTCTTCTCTATAGCCTCTACATATTCTTGCATTGATTGAACCGTTTCTTTTTAACCATCTTCTCATTTTGTGGTTTTATCTTCACTGCCTCCTCCACCACCTCGTTCCACCATCGTGTGTCTCTTCCTATTTCCTCCAATCCATTTCCAGCTCCTCCCCCGCTGCCTCCATTATTTTCTCTTGTAGTTCTGTAAAAATCTCTTCTCTATCTAGCTGGTCTATTTTCTACCCTATTTCTATATGCATCTTTTTACTCTGTTCTTTCAGGGACTCCACCTTTACTATCTTTCTCTTGTCTAAGATATTATTTTTCTGCTCTTATTCTAAAGTCAGTACTAACAGTCAGATACAATTCATGTTTTCACCAGGCATGACGCAGCATTGAAGTATCATTCTCTCATCTTATTTCAGCCACTTAATCTATTGCCGATTTCTGATCAAGCTCTCGTGTTGCTGTTCCATCTGTACCTGGTGTATCTATAGTGATGCTTGTGGTCAAAGTATGTATTCATGATTTTAAAACCTCTTCTCACACAGAAGTCCAATAGTCTTTCTTCCTCTATATTTCTTTCCTCCTATTCAAAACATCCTATCCCCTCTTCCGCTTCACTCCTTCTGCTTACCACCCTTGCATTAAAATCTCCAATCAGCATACATATGCTATTTTCTTCACTTCTCAACCCTACCCATCTCTCCATCAACTCCATAAGCTCTTCCTTCTCCTCATTTGAATGTCCCTGTTGGGGTGTATATACCTGGAACACATGGTACTTCCTTCTCATGATTTTGAAACTGCACACCATAAGTTTTCATTTATTCCTTCCGCTTTCAGTATATATGGGCTCCTAGGTCCTACTACGAATCCCACTCCATGCTTCCTCCAACCTTCCTTTACTCACTGTACATCGGATATGCCCTCCCAAATCTCTACCTCCTCCGCTCCTTACTCTCATCTGCCATGTGCAGCAGATCAGTTCTCCTCTCTCATCATATACACCACCTCCTCTTCCTTGCCGCTGCTGCATGGTTGCAATGTTCAACGTTAGCATCTAAATTTTGCAGTGTGTGGAATTCATAGTCCGTTTTCATCGCCTAGTTGTGAGCCGAAAAATATGTCTATTCGAGGCTGAGTCTAGGGTATTGCAAGCAGGTCATGTCGGGCAGCGGCTTGTAGTTTCATTCTGCTGTACTCACGACTCTAGCCGTTGGAAGAGAAAAAGAAAAATCCCTCCTCTTCCGTTACCAGGACACATAGGTATAACGTTTTAAGTTTTATATTATATATATAACATATATATACTATATATATATATCTCTCTATATATATATATAATAGCTTACATTGATAAAGTCATCGAAGAGGTCAGGGAGGAAGTAGGGGATATGGAAGGAGACATCTTGGCACATGCCGAAGATATGGTGATGTGGAGTGAAAGCAGAGAAGGAATGGAGAAAATTGCGAGATGTTTTGCGTAAAAACTTGCAGCAAAAGGACTACAAATGAACAATGAGAAGACAGAAGTGATGATGGTGAGCAGAGAGGGAAGGAAGGTTGGGAGATCGTGGTGAACGGAGAGAGCTTGAGCAACGTGAGTTTAAATACCTGGAAGGATTGTATATACAGAGGACGGAGGGTGTGATGTAGAAATAGCGCATGGATAGCGAAGCTGGGAAGAGCGGCAAGGGCTGTGTACCCTTTGATGAAAGAACAATATATGGATGTGGAGGTCAAAAGTTTTTATAAAGGATTGTTATCACCTATATTGTTATACGGTGCAGAAACATGAAGTACTACCAAGATACATGAAAGTAGGATACAAGCAACGAAGATGAAGATCTTGAAAGCAAAGATTGGAAAGATTAAGAAAGATAGAATAAGGAATGAAAGAGTCAGAAGAGAAGTTGGAGCTATACTTTTGGTGACGAGGATGGACGTAGCAAGAATCAGATAGTGGGGACACTTAGAAAGGATGCAAATTGAGAGGTTGGCAAAGAGAAGATGGGAGTGGACGTAGGAGGGAAGAAGATCCAGAGGAAGACCAAGGAAGAGGAGGGCCAGATGCAAGAAAGAATAACTCCGGTGAGAAGATGTAGCTGCCTACGTGACATACAGGAGAGACCGTGGAAAGATAGAGCCGAGTGGAAACGCCTGCTGAGTCCACTGGTCCTCTGAAATTCGTGGTTTTCAAAGTCAGACTTTCCTGGGAGAGGACAGTAAGGACAGACGGCATAGTATATATAATATTATATATATATATATATATATAATATATTATATAATAGTATATATAATATATAATTATATCAATATAAATATATACTATATTATATATAATGATATATTATTAATAGATATATAATCAGTCTATGTGAATACCTACTGCGTCCGCGAATCCCATAAAACTCATGATGACAAAATGATGATCAGAAATAATAGTCCAGGATATAATTGAAAGTATGTAAAATGTTAGGCATGTAGCTTATATAGCATGGCCACAATGCCCCTCCTTGTGACCCCCAGCAAAACCACTAAATTCCCAAAATTACAAACCTTCATGTTTAGCTGTCATCTGTTCACCCATAAGTTGTTTTACCAGTCAACCAAATAACCTGTCTATAGGAACTTTTTTGAGCAGATTTCAAATATGATATTCAATTTACTGGTAAACGTTTACCAATTCTGTGTTTGACCACCAAAAATTTGCAAAAAATGCATTTGTCACTAAATTAGGCAAATTTCAGTGTCTTACAATTTGAAACGTAACATGTCTAATCATATAATTCTTTTGCAGATTGATTTAGGCACATATTAAGAGTACCTCTTAATTAGCACAGGTTATTAAATTTATTCGTTTATGATATGTAGGGGTTCAATGACTCGGTGGTAAGTGAAAAAATGGGAAAATGAGTCATGTTCGAAGCTGTGGTTGAACATTACAGTTAATAATTCCCTAATCATTACTTTCACTGGAACAAAAACAAAGGTTAATAATACCTTAGTTACCTAAAAATGATTGTGGTGACCTCGTCCTTTCTTGAAAAAAATGTAGCTTAAAGCGGAGCAATATTTCTGTATTCTTGAATTTTCTGAGAAATATTTGAATATGTAGAAACACACCCACACATTATGTATGGTACCAGAACAGTTTCCTAATCTGATTTTATGTAAAAAATAACATACAAGACGAGGTTGTGCCCATTTTGAGTGTGTAATTAATGGTGTCCGAGATATGAGTGGTTTAAAGGAATGGCAACAAAAGAACTATTAAATTTATTAAATCATAAGCTATGTACTGTACTGTACTAAATAACTAATGAAATTGTTTTATCTTTTAAAAATACAAGAGTATATATATATATATAATATATATATTATATTTATATATATACTATATATAATTATATATATAATATATATATAATTATATTATATATTATATATATATAAATATATATTATATATAGTATATACTATATATATATATATATAGATATATAGTATATATAATATATAATTTATATATTATATATATATATATATATATACTATATACTATATATATTATATATATATTATATATGTATATTATTATAGATATATATATATATATAATGATAGTTAGTATATATGAAGGGGTATAGGCAGCTACACCCCCCCTTACAATATCAATTTATGATACCGACCATTTTAAGGGATAGAAAATCTCACGCTTTCATAAGGTTCATGTCTGTTGGGGGGCCGAAAAAAACAATCTGTAAACGAACTTGTATTTTAGATTTCAAATTTGTGAGCGCAGGCCAATCGCACAAGCGATTGCATAGGACAATCCTGACGGTCACTAGAATCTTGGAAAAGGGTGCAGTCTGTGATCTTGACGTTAGAGAAGAGAAGACCGTGAGAGTGCCGGGCTGAATAAAGGCCGAGCACCTTCAATTTATGTAAAATATCCTTAATATCCTGATTTTATTTGCTGAACTTTTTCTTGTTAATTCGGTGAATGACGAATATTAATAATCCAAGCCCTCATGTTAGTAAAGGGGTTAATTAAGAAAGCCGTTGGCGCAAGAATAAAGCCAGCTAATTTATAAGATTGATCTAACCGTGTCTTCCATTACCTTGACCGATTATTCCTAAAATTGTACTGTCTTTTATCATTAAAACTCTTCTGACAATTGCTTGGTGCAACCAATAACTTAACTCAGTTTAAGCAAATAGAAAATAAGAGAGTTAATAATCATCTTTTTATTCCGTAGGTCTAAACTTAAATCCGGTTGGCACTATATATATATATATATATATTATAATATAATATATATACATATATATTACATATATATATATATAGATTATATAATATATGATATATAATAATATATATAATATACTATAATATATCATTATAGTAATATTATAATTTTATGTAATTATATAATATTATATACTATTTTTTTATTTTATTTGATTTATTTTTTACAGTTTTATGTATGTATATATACTATATTATTTTATATATAATTGATATATATTATATATATCTAATATTATTATACATATATTTATATATATTATATATAGTCTTATATATACTATATAATATTATATAGTATATATATATATATATATATATATTATATATAGTTATATAGTATATAATTATAGGTGTAGCGGGTAGTGATTTTTCACTATCCGCGGGGATGCGGATGCGGATGCCGATAGTTAAAATCCACTATCCCGCGGATTGCTGATTGGGATGAGCGGAAGTTAAGTTTTTAAAGTTTTAGCCACAGAACTATCATATATATGATATATATATATATATATTATATTATATATATATTATATATATATATATATATATATGTTTTATATATATATTACTATATATATATATATAGATCATTAATATATATTATCATAATAATTATATATTAATATATTACAGGCTGTATCATTAATATTGCGAAATAATTCAGTATGATATTCCTTAGCATAAATATTAAGATAATATGTGTCAATAAAACATTTCACCGAAAACGCCTCGCTTTCCAAGATACAACGTGATGAAACCTCATTGTAAACCTTAAGTTCCAATAACACAGTAACTAAACATTGTGGAATATGGTACCTTAACAAATTCATTCCATTTAGTTTAATCATCAGAATTACTTGACATGCTGCCACCGTAAGAAAATATACAAATCAGAGAATAGTACGAGCCAATGTGCAAGCACTAAGGGTCTAAACAAATGTTGAAATATGACACCCCACAAGCGGCAAATGAACGTCTCTTATTCTGCGCACGCAGTTGATTGGCGGACACGGTTCAAAGTATACCGTGTGTGGTTGCCGAATTGTGTCTGTCAACAGGATGCGATTTATTGCGAGCGCTTAATTTTCGGTACTTAACCTGGTTGCTGTATAGCTGATAACCAAAGTTCTCAGGTTAATCAAACAAGAGAATCCAATGCCTCTTAGAGTCGGAGACCGCGGAGGCCAAGGTCCTGTACCTCCTCGACCTATCTCGACCTATCCAACGGCGTGATATACAGTGTTCAAATAGTTAGGCGAGCAAGCTAAACTGACATGAGCGGAGCGCCGTCGGCATTGAAACTACATTTTCGATCTTAATTGTAATGGGTCGTCTTCCAGTAGGTAGGCAAGTCATGTTCAAGAACTTGGCGATAAACGTCTCAAGTAAGCCTCGCTGGTCAAAAAGAATGGACTTATCAATGGTCGACCACAATTCCGACCCAATACATTCAATTGAAAACTGTGTTTGAGCGGGCTTTCAACTATGGCATGTGGGTTTCCCATCAGCCCCATATGTGATTTTGTGGAAAGTATCGATGATGGCGTCTACTGGAAAAATTTGCCTCCGGTGAACGCAGATATTCTGCTTAATGGTAGGCACTTGTTGCTCGCAATTTTCTGTGTGCACTCATCGACACAAAGCTACTCTTGCTAGAAAATCTGTTGGTATAAGTGCCTGCACTCGTTGGATCTGATAAGGGTACAGAAGTTGATTTTTCAGATACCCTGAAAACTGTCGAAGAACTTACATGTAGTGTTGCAGCATCTTATCTGGTACTTGTTGTAGGACTGTAACCAAGTTCTTGGAGAACCTGTTTCTTTCGACATCGGAGTTTGATACTTGTGCCGAGGTCGCCGTTATCCATTAGAAGTTTTTAAAAAACTTCCTGGTTCTCCTAAACGTTGGATGGAGACGTTGCAAACATAGTATATGAGCGATGACACGATTAGTTACATATCTTCATTATGACGACGCCTGGCTGGCTAATAATTACCGTTCGTACGACCCGTAAAGCAAAATGCTATATCGCATCATTTCACTATTTGTGTAATTCTCTTTGAAAATATGAGCAACACTTGAGCACAGAACTTGACGCGACACGGACTAGTATAGTATAAATGAAGCGAGATACCGGAACTAGTACATAACAGGTAGGTAACTTTTTCCACGGTATATTTGTGCTTATTATTAAAGGGTTGGAGATGTGGCACGGAACGGGCCAATTGGATGATATATCAAATATGTCCCAACGTAAGTTTCAATTACCTGCTATCTTGGAAACGACGCGCGTTTTACGGTGAAATGTTTATTGACATACTTCATCTTAGATACTTTATGCAAGGAATATCATACTGAATTTTTTCCCAATATTAACGATATTAAATTAAAGATTAATATTATATATGATTATATATTATATATTATACTTACTAATATACTATATGATACATATATAATATATATATATATACTTAATTATTATATATATAATATATATAATATATAAATATACTAATATCAGGGTGTTAAGGACACTTGAGACCCAACTCTTTTACACCACAAACCTCTTTCCCAAGCGCCTCCACCAATTTTAAAAAAGGTTAGATATAAATGCTGATATTAATATTCCTCAAATTATGTTGAAAAACAAAAGCTTTTGAAGCCCTTTTAGGGGAGAGTGTCTACTTAGCTTTTTTCGGGTAAAGAAATTAGATCTGCACCACTGAAAGAAGCTTACTAGCTACACTTGTTAAGGCATGCAAAGAATTGCCCCTGACACGACTTCTTGCAAGATATAGAAAAAACTCTTACAATTATCACGCCATCAAGACCGTCGATTCTTTATCTGATTCCAACTTTTTCTCTTTTGATATTCTTCCGATCAATGGATGTATGAGTGTCTTTCGACAACTCCTGAACAAGACTCTTCTCCGCTACTAGAAGCAAAGAACGTTCATGGATTTCAGCAATGAGTCCGCCTAACAGATTCGTAATTGGTGTCTGTTGTGTAACGATCTTTTGCCTATTTAATTGGCTTGGGTTGGATCATTTCTGCTTTAGCAGCATTTCCTCACGTAAGCATCCCTAAAATTAATTTAAACCGCTCTGTTCTAAACACGTGGTTCAAGTAAATATGTTTTGTATCTATGATTTAGAAGTTGCTATTTGCTGACCATGCGTCATCGTTTGCAGGAGTTTGAAACCTATTATCGTATGCTCAGCATAAGTGGCTTCTTCATCCGTGAAAGTCCCTTGCTTTTAACATCACTGATTTATATATATAATATATATATAATATATATATAGTTTATATAATATATATTATATATATATATGATTATAATATACTATATATATTATATATATATATATATATATATATAGTTTATATATATATTATAATTATATATAATATATTATAAGATAACTTTTATTATATAGTATTATATATAATATATATATATATATACTATATATATATAAATGTAAGTATACTATAGATTATATTATATATATATATATATATATATATATATATATTATTATATATATATATTATATTATAATGTACTACACACGTTTTTCATAATTCATAGATGACAACTATTCCGCTAGTTCTATTGGAGTTTTAGCTGGATGCGGATGCGGATATAGAAAAATGATGCGGATATTCGCATGTGCGGATGCGATGCGGTTTCCGCTACACCTCTATTATTATATCTATATAGTATTATATATACTATTATATATTATATTATAAATACTATAAATATATTGTTAATATTATTTATATTATAGTATATATATATAAGATTTATATTGATATTTTATAGTATACTAATATCAGAAATATATACAAATAATAATCTTTTTTTATATTATATATTATAATATATATATGTATATATATACTATTATATGTATATATTATATACTGATAATATTATATATATATATAAATATATAATATTATATTATACTATATTATATATATATAGTATTATATATATAGATATATTATATTAAAAGATCTAACTTTTGCTTGGGTAAAGATTAATTATTAAAATTCTTTAAGCCTACTACTAAAAAATTAACCGCCGATATTTATTTTAAGTACTAGCATTTATTTTTAATATAAATGACGATAATATATCAAATAATGACTCGGGATTGTTATTTTAAACTTTGAGGTTACAAGCTAAATATTACTTCTATAATGAAAAGTTAAAAAAATTAATTAAAAAATTAATTAAAAATTAAAAAATTAATTAAAAAAAGAATGATGAGAAAATACCTAATCAGCACACAAAACCCTATTATTAAAATTTAATTTCTTTAAACTTTGCACCTCAGGGGCATTGCCTTATTCTTGGGAGGGAAACTACTCTAGGCAATCGCTACCTAGGACCAGAGATCGAACCCTGGCTCTATGCCTCGCGACTCAGTCACTCTACTGTGTACCAGTATTAAAATATAGTTATGAACTATTAATTCACACATGTGAATTCTCAATAGAAAACTGAAAATTTTCTTACCAATTTGTCTAGTAAATCGACAATTATATATTTTTTATTTGGTGTGATGTCTGCTTTTTCTAGAAGATCGAACATGTAACTTCCTGGAAATGTGACACCTCTTCCATCAGTAGGTAAAGATATTTCATCAACAGCCTGATGGATTTAACATTAAGAAATGAGATTGATTAAATAATGTTATATGCTTTTACAGATGATGAAGTTGTAAAGTGAATCGTGTGGATCTACGGCATTTAAGGTAAAAGTCCATGCAATACAGATTGCATGAGCTTATAAGAGTCGTTGTTAGGATATTTTATTTGAGAAAAGATTACTAATTATATCTCTTCTTTAGTAATTTAGTTTGATCCAAAAGTTTTTAAAAAACTCATGGACTTAAAAGTAACTATATAATCTCTCAAATATATCATACTTATTTATTAATAATATATATTGCTGGTTTTTTTAATTTATCTAGAAGTTGTGTATGAAGAGGATGTTTAGTACAATTAGAAGTGCAAGAAAAGAAATGCAAACAGAATGGTCAACTGTTAGGTAGGGAGTCTGCTGGTGTAATGTAAGGGTGTCCTTTGTGGCACATTTTGATTATCAAATTATACGTAATTTGACTTCAATAACTTCAACATTCTAGCGACTAACAAAGTAAATAATTTTTGTTTGTGCTTTGTGTACTAGTTTAGTTTATTCAACTCCCTAACATGTTCATTTCCTGCATTTTTATAATTGCTTCTACACTGAACAAGACGCTAAGATCTATCAATCTGAACAGTATTGCGCCTTAGATCTATACCTTTTATTCTACACGGCAGTTTCACTACACTGATAACCATTATCACCGGCGACAAGCATAACCCTCATCAGAACCATACCGGCGCTTCAAGATTTAGGCCTCTTTGTATCTAATGCCACCAAGGGATTTATTGCACCAGCCACCTTCCTATTCATTCACAACTTTCCTACTACACCCCTGCATAATTGGTTCCCTTTTCATCCCAACAATATAAGCTAAATAATTTAAAACTCAAGATACTTGTATCCAATTGCTGCAGCATGCCAACATGATTTACAACACCGGACCTCTCCTCAACCCACTATATATCACTTTTTACTTTTATCTACATTTTACTTTCCACCCCTCCTTTTACAGCACACACTGCCAAACTGGTCTCCCAATCCTCTCAAATTTTCTTTAGATTCACCACCACACAAAACAAATCATTAGCATACAATAAGCAGGGCAACCCTACACTCCTTTCCATTCTCCATCAGTCTAATAACACCCTTTCCTACCACCCCTACCTCTCTAATTCTTTCAACACTAAATCCATAATACAAATTAGCTATAGCCATGGAAACATTACACATTCCTACATGCACTCCACTATTAATATTAAACCATTCAACTCTCTTCAGCTCCATTTATTCTTACAAAGGCTTCACTATCGTCAAACATATATTTGATTTCATTAAGAATCCTACCACCAACCATATATCACTAACACCTCCACAGAGCTTTCCCTATTAATCATGTCCACTAACACCTACACAAAGCTTCCCTATTAATCCTGTCATAAGTCTATTGCAAGTCCATAAAAACTAAATACAATTTCTTCTTCTTTTTCTCTCATTTGTTTCAATGTGGAAATTTGAATCCAACACAATTCTCTACCTGTATTGAAAGCCGCACCATTTTTTTTTTTTTTTTTTGGGGTTTTTTTTCTTTTTTTTTTTTTTTTTTTTTTTTTTTGTTCTTCATCCATGCAGTTGCTGCAACATCATATCGACGCACTTCTTTCACCAAAATATCCAGCATATACCGTACTGTCCCGGTAGCAACAACCCAAGTAACTAATTACCCTAGCCAGTTCCCCTTTATCTTCCGTTACCTGATAATTTATATAGGGGTCACCTTACTGCGCTCAGTACCTCCAGATCTATCGGAACCATAGCCTCATAACAAGGACTTTTGTTACACAGCTTCATATCCGTCAATCACGATCTTCGTATAGCGCTATATAGATATATCGCTGCGTGCGGTTAACCAGATCCAATCTGTGCCTGCAGAGTTTATCGTTCTTCAACTTTCTTACTCTAAGGCTTCAATCCTCTAAATATTTCCTTTTTTCTAACACCATACGAAACCCACAACACATTCACTGTCACCTCTTTATTACTGCCAATGTTATGCCAGGTTTTCCGAAGTATTTCCTCCACACTTTCCTCACATCCATTTCATCAGTTGCGAAAGTACCATTCTTATTTATTATTCAATGAAGAGTGCCCTTACTATCTTTTTTAATCTATCGTATTTCCTTCCAGAAGAGTTTCCTATTTCCCTGTTAGTCCCCATTCATCCTTCTTCTAAACTATTCATTTACCTCTTTTTCTCCTACGTGTGCATCTTTTTGTATTTCTTTTTCCCTCCTTACATATTTCTATACACCTTTTTTTGAGATCTCATAGATAGTTTTTAGCACAATCAACCACGTCTCTACTTTACTTTAAACCACTTCCATCATCTCTTCATTCAACCACTCACTATAGACATTTTCACTTTTTACTTTGTCACATTAATATACTTCTCTTGGATTACTAGCAAAAGCTTCCTTCATTTGGGTCCATATTTGTTCAGTTTCATCATGTTCAAATTCGACTGATTTATTTGCAAATGCTCTCACATAATTTTTCTTATGAACCATCGTTCACTTTATCTTCATACTCTTAACCTTCCCCACTTCCTTATCTCTTTCCTCTTCATCCATCTTAAATTAATCTTACATAAAACACCATAATCCTAAGCCCCTCACTGATTTAACGTCCCATCACCTTTATGTCATTACTATTAAGAAATCAGTATTTACCCACTTATTGTCAACCGCATATTTAATGCTAACACTTTTTAAAAATATCTAATTTGAAATATAAAGATAATATATATAGATATATATATATATTATATTATAATATATATATATATATAGTATATATATATATATAACTATATATATATATATATATATAGATATATATATATATATATATATATATATAATATATATATATATATATATATAGTATTTATATATATATATATATATAATATATATATATACTTATATATATATATAATATATATATATATTATATATTATATATAATATATATATATATATATATATATATATATATATATTTCTTTTCATTCTGGATAACATTAAGAAAGAAACAAAATTGATAAAAAATATGTATTACCTTTTCTAATTCTAAAAATATTGTTTTCAAAATATATAAATCCTCTGGTGAAAAATCTTCTGGTATTAACGCATTTTCACTCACTCCAAGACCGCTCTCGGAGAGCTCTTGAAGCTTTTGCATCGCCTGTTAACATTATAATATTATATTACCTTGTATAAAAGTGATACAAATAAGACCAAGTATTTCGAACACAATAACAAGTTAAAACAAAAAACAAAAACGTATTTACATGAGTAACATCATCAAATGCAAAAGTGCAAGTCTGTTGGGTAATTTAAGCTGTAGAGAAGCGCGGATTCTCACAACATTTTTTTCAACCGTTATGGTGCTGTCATCAAGTATGAAACAATGCCTTCCTATATCATATATATATATATATATATATATATATATATATATAAATATATATATATATATATATATATATATATATATATATATATATATAATATATATAATATATTATATATATATAATTAATATATATATATATATACTCTCCGAGAAGCGGGCAGTCTCAAGAAACTTTGCCATCTGAACAGCCCAGCCCAGCCGGCGAAAAAGAGGTCCACTAGTGAAGTTATGGAGTGCAAGCGTCTAGCGTTTGTCAAAGTTGGACAATGTGCAGCAAGTGGTCTTGTGGCATTTGGATTTGGAGAGCGAACATCTTTTGTCAGTGGGAGAAGGGTGTTTTATTTGTTCTAAACAAATATTCCTGAAGGGAGGGGTGATGAAGAAGAGCGAAGTTGGGACACATTACTAGTTGTTCTCTGTCCAATGATTGTTCTGTTGGTGATATTACTGGTGGACATGTTTGGTGTGTGCGTGTATATATATATATATATATATATATATATATATGTATATATATTATATATATATATATATATATATATATATATATAATATATATTATATAATATATATATATATACTATAATATATTATATATATATAAGTATATATATGTGGCGTCTGGGGCAAGGAGGCTGCTAGCCCGCCACCTGAAGACATGCCTAAGCAGGCCTCCGGAAGAAACGCCACTCTTCATCGTGGGACAACGCTGCACTCTCTTCAACATCTAATTTTCATCTATTATTGAAGGTGGTTATTCAACACCAGAATTTAACCCCTTCAATTTGGTGACCACCTGGAGTGACACGTGCCACTGTGTGTGGCACAACGAACACGCAACAAGAAGGCCACGCCAAATTTGATTTCCGACACCCATCAAATCACCTGCAACAATCCATCAATTAAGTTTTCTTCTGCTGGGCGCCACTTCTGTTCGGTCATCCTGTGCCGCCTGTCCGTAACTCAAGCTCTGCAGTGCGGACCAACTGCCAGTAAGAGTACAGAGTGGTCGAAGCCGTCTCTCTCAGTGACCTTAATGTGCGCACACCTAGCTCTCACCTGACAGCCTGACCCAACATCATTTCAGGACCGGAGAGCGGAGTGTGCTCGCGCATTGTCACTGGGGGGAGTACTGTGTGGCGCCTGGGGCAGGAGGCTGCTAGCCCCACTGAGAAATCCTAAGCAGCCGCCGGGAAGAAACGCCACTTTCTCGTGACAACGCTCACCTCTCTTCAACATCCAAAATTCATCTATTATTGAAGGTGTTTATACAAAAAAAAAAAATAACCCCTTACAATAAATATATATATATATATATATATATATATATATATATATATATATTATATATATATATATATATAATTATATATATAGTATATATATATATATATATATATATATAATATATATATATATTCCCTTCTTTCTTTCTTCACCTTCTCTTTGCCCCAAGATTGGGGGGTAAGGTGCTGTACAAGCATCGGAAAAGAAAGCAGTAGGAGAACATGACAAACGTCGAAAAAGAAAGCCCAGCCTTACCGCCCCCCTCTGTACCATTAATTAGTGAAGAGCTCGTCACAGACAGAAATCCACCTGGAGCATGCATGGGGGGACCGCGACGGACCCCCTCCTATGGTAAATCGTCAAGGTAAGGGTTCATCCCCTGGCCCAGGTGGGCCACAACCATAGCCCCTCACAAAACCGCCGCCATTCTCTGCTATCATGCACCTTTATTCTCGCCTCTGCGAAACTCACATTTCTCTCCTTCAGACATTCGTTTCACCCGACTCAATCCACTTTCTCTTCCGTCTCCCAGCCCGGTCGGTTCCCAACACACTCACCACTATACATCCGCTTAACCAACCTACTATCATTCATCCTTTCCACATGACCAACCCATCTCAACATACTTTCATTTCATTCTCTCATTTTAACCCTTTCTTCACACGCACACCACTCTGCTCATACCGTTTCATTCCTCTCTTTATCAAATTCTTCTCACACCTAGCACACGCCCTAAGATTTCCATCCTGAACACATTGATCTTTAGATCTATATTTCTTATTCCAGACCATTAGTCTCACTACCAATAACAATAACAGCAGTACAACATACCCCTCATGTAATGACCTAGCACAACTCAAGACTTAGTCCTTTGCATTCACGCAACGATTTAATTGCACCAGCCACGCCTTTCCTGCCATTTCCACACTTTCTACTACACCTCTGATCGTGCCGTTCCCTTGCTCATCCAACATATACCCTAAATAATTGCTTTTTCTCTCCGTTTTCTGTTGCTGTTTGTTAATCTACTTGTGGTTAGCTTTGTGCGGGCATTGAAGGGAGTTAGGACAGGGTTTGATTAGAAGAGATTTTGGCCAGGGTGTGTTGAGGAGGGGCCTTGAAAGTAACCGTGGGATAAAGTTAAGGGGTTATGGTTGTGAGTGAGGAACACTCCTCAGTGTGAAGTTGGTTAGACAAATGGTGGCAGCTAGAACATGGTCTGAGTTTAATATTTAGGGTATATATGTGTGGGATGAGAAGGGAACGGACGATGCAGAGTGTAGTAGAAAGGGTTGTGATGGCAGGAAGGTGGCTGGTGCAATTAAATTCGGTGGTGATGCAAAGGGATAGTCTTGGTGTGCAGGGTCTTACATGGGGTAGTTTGTTACCTGATGGTTGGTAGGAGACTAATGGTCTGGAATAAGAAGTAATAGATCTAAATTCATGTGTTTCAGATGGACATCTTAGGGGTGTGCTAGGTGTGAGAAGATTGATAAAGAGAGGATGAAGGTATTAGAGAGTGGTGTGGTGTGAAGAAAGGGGAGATGAGAGATAAATGAAAGTATGTTGAGATGGTTGGTCATGTGGAAGGATGGATGATAGTAGGTTGGTTAAGCGATTGTATTGGTGAGTGTGTTGGAACCGACCGGCTTGGGAGACCGAAGAGAAAGTGGATTGAGTCGGTTAAAGAATGTCTGAAGGGAGAGAAATGTGCGGTTTGGCAGGGCGAGAATAAAGGTGCATGAAGGAGAGAATGGCGGGGTTTGTATGGGGGGCATGGTTGTGGCACCTGGGCCAGGGGTATGAACCCTTCCTTGAACGATTCTACCATAGTGAGGGTCCGTAGCGGTCCCATGATGCTCTAGGGTGGATTTCTGTCTGTGACGAGCTCTCACTAATAATGGTACAGAGGGGGCGGTACGGCTGGCGCTTTCTTCGACCGTTTGTCATTTCCCTACTGCTTTTCCTTTTCCGATGCTTTGTAGCCCTTAACCCCAATCTTGGGGCAAAGAGGAAGGGAGAAAGAAAAGAAGATATATATATATATATATATATATATTAATTATATAAATAATATAATATATATATATAATATATATATATATATATATATAATATATAAATATAAATATTATATGAAGGGGTTAATTTCTGGTGTTGAATACACCTTTCAATAATAGATGATCTTGGATTTGAAGAAGAGTGAGCGTGTCAGATGAAGTGGGTTTCTTCGCCGGAGGCTGCTTAGGATTCTTCAGTGGGCTAGCAGCCTCCTGCCCAGACGCCACAGGACTCCCCCAGTGACAATGCCCGCGAGCACACTCCGCTCCTCCTGGTCTGAATGGATTCGGTCAGCTGTCGGTGAAGAGCTAGGTGTGCGAAACATTAAGGTCACTGAGAAGGCTTCGACGCACTCTGTACTCTTACTGGCCGTTGGTCGCACCTGCAGAGCTGAGTACGGTACCGGCGGCAGCAGGAATGACCGAACAGAGTGGCGCCAGCAGAAGAAACTAATTTTGAATGGTGTTCCAGTATTTGATGGGTGGTTCGGAATCAATTTGGTCGTGGGCTTCTTGGTTGGTGTCCGTTGTGCCACAACAGTGGCACGTGTCACTCCAGGTGGTCACCAAATTGAAGGGGTTAAATTCTGGTGTTGAATAACCACCTTCAATAATAGATGAATCTTGGATGTTGAAGAGAGTGAGCGTTGTCACGATGAAGTGGCGTTTCTTCCCGGAGGCTGCTTAGGAGTTATCAATGGGGCTAGCAGCCCCCTGCCCCAGACGCCACAATAGTATATGATATATACACGGAATTTTATATATATATTATATATATATATATATATATTATATATATATTATATATATATATATATATATATGATATATTAATAATTATTATTATATATTATATAACGCACAACCAAACATGTCCACCAGTAATATCACCAACAGAACAATCATTGGACAGAGAAGAACTATTAAGGCTGTCTCAACTTCGCTCTCTTCATCACCCCCCTCCCTTCAGGAATATTTGTTTAGAACAAAATAAAACACCTTCTCTCCATGACAAGATGTCGCTCTCCAATCAATGCCACAAGACCAACTTGCTGCACATGTCCCTTTGCAAACGCTAGACGCATGCACTCCATAACTTCACTAGTGACCTCTTTTTCGGCCGGGCTGGGCTGGGCTGGGCCGGTTCAGATGGCAAAGTTTCTTGAGACTGCCCGCTTCTCGAGATATATATAGTATTATATATAAATATATTTAATATATATATATATATATATCTATATAATATATATATATTAATAATATATTATATATATATATATTATATTATATATATATATATATATTATAAGGGAGCAATTGTTATACTTGATGAAGCACATAACGTTGAAAAAATGTGTGAAGAATCGGATTCTTCTACAGCTTAAATCAACCAGACTTGGCACTTTGCCATTGTGATGTTACTCATGTATACGTTTTTGTTTTTTTGTTTTAACGTTGTTGGGTGGTTCGCAAATACTTGGTCTTATTGTATCCTTTTAACAAGGTGAATAATATATATGTTACAGGCGATGCAAAGCTTCAAGAGCTCCACGAGAGGGTCCTTGGAGTGATGAAAGATTGCTTATACAGAAGTATTTTCACCGAGGATTATATATTTGAAAACAAATTTTTAGGAATTAGAAGACCTCTGATTTTTTATCAATTGTTTCTTCAAAAGTTATCAGAATGAAAAGAATATATATATATATATATATATATTAATAGTATATATATAATATAATATATATATAATAATATCTATTATATATATAAATATAAATATATAATATATATAAATAATATTATTATAATATATATAATATACCTATATATAGTATATATATATTATAATTATATAATATATATAGTATTTTATATAATATAATATATAATATGGGGATAATATATGTGAATTGTACATAGATATTTTAAAGTAGCATTAAAATGGGTTGAAAATGAGTGGGTAAATACTTGATTCTAATTTAGTACGACATAAAGGTGATGACGAAATCAGTGGGGGCAGATCATCGTTGTTGTTTTATGTAAGATTATGGAATGGATGAAGAGGAAAGAGATAAGGAATGAAGAAGAGAGAAGAGTGAGCAAGATAAGTGAACATGGTTATAAGGAAAAATGTCGGAGCACTTGAAGAATAAATCAGTTGAAATGCGAACAAAGTGAATACAAAAAACTAGAAACTCAAATGAAGAAAGCCTTTTGTTAGTAGTGTAAGAGAAGTATGTGAATGTTCTAAAGTAGGAATAGAAATGTTCAATAGTGAATGGTAGAATGAACAGGTGACGCAAGACAGTTAAAAGTAAAAAAAGAGGCGGTGCTGGATGGTTAAAGACCAATTGATGAAGTCTCGAAGAAAGGGTATGGAAATCTATAAGTAGTAAAAAAGGACAACAAAAGTTGCATACTAGAGTAGGAAAAAAAAAGGTAAATCGAACAGTTTGGAAGGAGGATGAATGAGAACTTCTAGGGAATAGGAAGCTCTTTCTGGAAGGAAGCGGGTTAAGAAAGAGAGCAAGGGGAATCTTCATAGAGAATAATTAATAGGGATTGTACTTTCGTAACTAATGAAGATGGATGTAGGGAAAGTGTGGAGGGATACTTCGAAACTGCATAACATTGGCAGAAATGAAGAGGTGACAGTGAACTGTGTGTGGGTTGAATGGTGTTAGAAAACAGGAAATATTTAGAGGACTGAAAGTTAGAGTAAAGAAGTTGAAGAACGGATAAAATCTGCAGGCAATAGATGGAATTACCGCGAAGTGAAATGGATCAAGATGGCAGGAGAGATCGTGACTTGAACCTGATATGGAAGCCTGTGTAACAAAGCCTTTATGGAGGGTATGGTTCCGCAAAGATGGAGGAGAGCAAGTAAAGTGTACCCTTATATAGGTAAGGAAGATAAAGGGAACTGTAGGGTAATTAGTTATTGGTGTTGTAGGGAAGAATATATGCCTGGTATTTTGGTGTGAAAGAGGTCGCGTCGAATGATTGAGCGAAACTGATTGGTGAGAACAGAGGTGGGCATTTAAAGAAATGGTGTGAGACAGTGTGTGGATCAAATTTTCAAACATTGGAAACATGAGAGAAAAGAAGAAACCGAATTGTATTAGTTTTATGGACTGCCATAAGACTTAGAAAGGAATTATAGGGAATGCTTTGGTGGGAGGTGTTGTTTGGACATGGATTAATAGAAGCTTTGTGGGAAGGTGGTTAGTGATTATGGTGCGTGGTAGGATTCTTAATGAAATCAAATATATGTTTGTCGGATAGTGAAGCTGGTGTAAGAATAAATGGAGTGGAGAGTGAATGGTTTAATATTAATAGTGGAGTGATGTAGGAATGTGTAATGTTTCCATGGCTATTTAATTTGTATATGGATTTAGTGT
>JABUQX010044607.1:0-27500 GCA_015478945.1 Trachelipus rathkii
AATTGGTAGAAATCACCATTTCGGAAAAATCTTTAGATCCTTTCCTTATTAACCTGCAATTTGGGCCCAGATATCACATTTATATTAAATCTAATTATATTATGGTCACTGAGTCCTAAATTCTCCTCAATTCTAACCTCGCCCACCATACTTTCATCCGTTAGTTAATATTAATCTAACAATTGCATCGTGTCTTGTGGGTTCATGGACCATCGTGTGCGTCAAAAAGTTATCTAGTCTACAATTTATAAATACTGAAACTACTATGGTCCGTATTAGACAAGGATTCCCATTGAATGCCAGGAAAAATTAAAATCACGCATTATGACTATACCTTTTTCTTTACTTGTGGCATGCTGTCTCAATTCTTTTACAATTTCTGAGTCTAATTCTTGACTCTGGCCAGGAGGTCTAATAGAATGCCCATATTCTATATGATTTATTGAACATAAGGATATCTACCCATTCCGATTCAATATCATGATTAGTTTTAAAAGTCGAGTCATTATGATACAGATTGAATATTCTTTTAACATTAATATTTAATTACTAATTAATTTTATTCCATAACTATTTTCAGTGCGATTCATTGACCCTTATAATACGAGTTTTTTAAGGTTTATTTGGCATTTCTAATTCACAGAACTTCAATTTTGTAGCCAAATTCGGAAAAATAGTTTTGAAAATGATATTAAACAGTCTCAGTTTTATTAGCTTGTCGCGAAGGGATCGCCTTTTTTGGAAAATTCTGGCGAAAATGTTGCAACCCTTGCACTTGCAATTAAAAAAATTTGTTAAAAATTATGATAAATTGTCTTTTGAAGTTTGAAAAAATACTTATTGTAATTTATAACTGGTGTAATTAATATTTGATTAATAAAAAAAAAATGAAATAACTTTTATCTTGCATACTAGAGCCTAGTATATCTATGATGTAAAAAAAACTCATGCGGGAATAGGCTACGTTTTACGTTTGTTTTTTTTAATTTATTTTTTAAAAACTTGGTTATTTTAGTTAATTTTTTCATCAAAAATGATATCAGTTATGCCTGAAATAACTTTATTTTATAAATTTTACCAACTCCGTGGTAAAAATATAGCACTTTTCGATTGTGATGCAATGCTGTTCTCTGTAAACTGGCAAGGTATCGTCATATATAGATATATATATATAATAATATATAGATATATTATTATATATATATATATAATATAAATATATTATATATATATATATATATTATAATATATATATATATATATATATAAATATATAGTATATATATTATATATATTAACTATATATATATATATATATATATAATAATATAATAATATATATATATATTATATATATATATATATATAATATATATAATATAATGATTATTAATTATATATGACATATATATATCTAGATATATATATAGTATATTATATATATATATATTATATATAATATATATATATATATATATATATATATATATATATTAAGGGGGGCGGATTTATATATATTATATATATTATATACCTATATTATAATATATATATATATATATATATAAAATATATATATATATATATATATATATATATATATATATATATATAAATATAATATATAAATTATATATATTATATATATATATAATATAACTATATTATATAATATATATTTTAATATAAATATATATTTAAATATATATATATATATATATAATATATTATATATATATATATATATATATATATATATAATATATATATCATATATTAATATATATAATATAATAATATATATATATATATATAATAATATATATAAGTAGTGAATGTATATAATTAATATATATATATATATAATATAATATATATATAATATTATATATATAATTATATATATATATTATATATATATATAATATTATATTATATATATATAGGTAGTTAGTTATTACATATATATATATAATATATATATATATACATATATAATATATATATAATATATATATATATAATATATATATATTATATAGATAGGTATAAATATTTATATATAGTATAATTAATATATAATATATATATATATAAATATATTATAATATAATATATATATGGAGCATGGAGTAAATTTATCCTCAGCATATGTTCTTGAACTAACAAAGAATATTCCTCAACACTAGAACTATAAGGTTATTTATGACAATTGGTTCGCCCCCCTACCTTTGATAACTGCTTTTTAGGAAAGAGGAATGCTATGTTGGTCAACAATTTTAGACCAAATCGATCTGAATTTTGAAGCAGAGAGCGAAGCTAAAGTCGAGGAAGAGGAAACTACGTACTTGTGTTCGAACAAAGGGACAGACAGCATCGTAGTAATGTGGTGGACAATAAGCCTGTTCAGTTTCAAATTATGGGTTGGATCCAGTAGGTAGAATGCCGTCGATGGCGAACTCGAAAGTGTAGTATTATTTCCTCGAGGCATTATGTTCTGTAACTAAACAAAGGAATATTTCTCAACACCTAGAAACTATAAGGTATTTAGAACAATTGGTCGCCTCCCTACCTTTGATAACTGCTTTGGAGGAAAGAGGAATGCTATGTTTGTGCAACAATTAGAACCAAATCGACCTGAATTTGAAGGCAGGACAGGAAGCTAAATTGGAAGGTAGGAGGAAACTACGTAACTGTGTCGAACAAAAGGACAACAGCATCGCAGGTGAAGTGGTGGTCAATAAGGCCTGTTCATGTTTCAAATTATGCGGGTGTGGGATCCAGAGGTTAAATGCCGTCGAGCTGGGACGCTAAGGAAATGAATATACAAATTTGCACTGCCGCTTTGCCACCAATGAGTACAATAAATAGATGGGCGTCGATTGGTCCGACATTAAAGTTGAAATTGAATTGTACCAGGACAGATTTTTAATCAAAGAAGTGTTAAGTGAGGATTTGTTTTTACACTGCTGACTGAAAGTTAGTAACGCCTGGCTGTATACCGCGTTGTAAAATTCAAAAGGTAAGCTCTACCCAGTTAGCAACTTTCAAAGGCGAGCATAGTCACTGGGCTGATATGGCCGAACATAATAAAAGAGGAAGATCTTCAAAATTCCAACAAATCCGAAAAAGAGATAAGGTGGTTGCTTGTATCGCCCTGCGAGTCTTAAGCTTTGATGAGTAAAACCATTTACAAGATTGGCTGGTCAAGAGAGGAAACGCTGTAAGCATTGCATAAAAAACTATGAACATAATGCATAAATTGCGACGTATATTTGTGTTTTACAAGGGAGAGAAAAACTGTTTTATCGGTTTTCATTGAAATAAATATTTAGAATATTGGAAATAATCCCACCTCGCTTTGAAAGCCCTCCACCGCTTATGGTCTACTCAATGATCGCTCACGATTATTAATTATTTATTATATATATTATATAATATATATATATAGTACCGTATATATAGCGTATAATAGTTCAATTACTAAAGTCTAAATTATGAGAATTAAGAAAGAAATTGCGTTTATTTTGGTATGGACGGATCTTAACGCCGTGATGGATGCATTATTGCATCACCCTATTTTTGGGAAGGGCATTCAAAAAAAAAAAAAAAAAAAAATCAAAAACGCCTTATTAGAGCTTTTTTTATTTTATTAGAAAAACAAAATTTTTTTTATTTATAAGCGGGAATCAGCTCACTCGGCATCAAAGGTTAATATAAAGTGGCCACACCCCGCCCCTTCTTTCCTCTACGCGTATAAATAAAGTGAATAACCGTCTATTTCATATTCCTGAACGGAGTCTCCAATAAATTCATTGAACCCATGCCTAGTTTATGCAAAATAATGTCAAGGATTCCATTTATGTATAACTAATCAGCTCAACTTTTTATTTCTAAGCTATGAGCATTTTGTAAAAGGCATTTGATATTCGAAATGCTGCTATTTTTTTTGCTATCTTCCTTATTTGAATCTCTGTAACAACACTAGTTTCATTCATACCACCACTATAAAAAAAAAAAAAAAAAAAAAAAAAAAAAAAAAAAAAAAAAAAAAAAAAAAAAAAAAAAAAAAAAAAAAAAAAAAAAAAAAAAAAAAAAAAAAAAAAAAAAAAAAAAAAAAAAAAAAAAAAAAAAAAAAAAAAAAAAAAAAAAAAAAAAAAAAAAAAAAAAAAAAAAAAAAAAAAAAAAAAAAAAAAAAAAAAAAAAAAAAAAAAAAAAAAAAAAAAAAAAAAAAAAAAAAAAAAAAAAAAAAAAAAAAACCGTGACCATTGCTATTATGTGTATCTAGATTTAGCCCACCACCCCAACTTTACCTAGTTTTTTCCTAAACAAGTCTCCAAACTGGTGCTGAAAAGCCCAAAACCCTTGACGACTCAAGTGAACTCCATCCGCTGCAAAAAGATCCCTATCCAGAAACTCTTTCTCCAAAAATCCAAAAAAATCAAAAGCATCATAAAAACTATAACATTACTAATATGAGAACAGAGAAAGTCATAATACTCCCCCATTCCTGACCTGCCCCTAACCTAGGTAAAATCCCAGAATCATGCACCTTCTTCCACTGGCTTTCATCTTCTGAATCAATCTCCTATAATCTGCTATAATTCTTCTGACTTTCTATGTCCTTCATTTGTACCCACTTGCACAATCACATCTGAATCAACATTTGTAAACTCAATCTCTCTATCTATAGTATCCACGATATCACTCATTCTGGCACCTGGATAACATACTCTCATGTATAGTAGTAACAAATAGTATAGTATAAAACAAATAAATCGTGTCAGTAGAGTCCTCCAATGTAGCAATGTATCAGTCTATCCCTTAGAAAAACTCAACATTACCATTGGCATCCAACTGATCCCCTCCCTCTGAAGGATAGTCAAAGCCCTGTACTGCACAACACGGGCTGCTGCCACTGATCATTATCGAACGCACTCCTCGTCATCCTTTCTATCACAAACATTTCCCTCATAGAATTTCAAATTTCCACTGCGTAACTACCTCACTCGTTATTACTCAGCATGAGCACCATATTAATTAACTAATAGCCTTTCAGATATCCTTATATCCTTCCCCTTTTTCAATCTTCCCCTGCCATAAGATAAGTACTGAATCATCCTAATCCCTCTATCTAACCCTTTATTATTCCCGACAGTGGCGCTCTCCCCTCGTCCCTCACCACTTCCTATATCAAGTGAACTTTTTGGTTACTCCATTTACCACTCTCCCCTCCTCTTACCTAACCCATAATCTTATCACTCTTTCAAATCTCAATAACTCATTTCATTGTCACATTCACAGTACCTCTGCAATTCTCACTTACCCTACCTATAACATACACCACAAATACCATTCCTATCAAAGTTCAATATCCAACTACGCCCCACTCCTATTGGTCTATGCTGATATCATCACTATATTCACCTACCCTTACATGTTCTCCCAAGTCAGACTCACACAGAGCATTAACTAACTTAGTTCCAGATTTATATCATCAAGCTTACCTTAACCTGTCAACCTATTTTATTTTCTACACAACTACAGTTCTTATCCACAACTTTTCACCTCAAAGCCTAAACCATACGACTTACTATAAAAATAACATCACCTCAATCTTTAGGACGCACAAAGATTAATAAACCTTTTAACCCCAATCACTTTACCATTCAAAACCCTATAACTCGTAACATCCTCTATTCACCTTCATGGCGATCTCAAACGTGTATATATAAATTATGGGCCGAATTTTTGAATATTAGGTCTTCAACGAGAGCTCTTACATCTCCTCTACGAACTATTCAGCTCATGTTTCAAAATCTCTAAGTGTTTACACAAATTTAAGCACACCTACTCACTAACCATAGTCTATTCATTATTTCGTACAATTATCTACCTCACAACACTTTAATTTTATCATCGATTCCCTATTTTTAAAGAGCAGCTCATTCTGTTTATCTCTCGTCTGCTTCAGGCCCATGAAGTAGATGAATGTTAACAGAATCATTGTACGCTTGGTTAAGATAATAGTTACAGGTTAGTAAGCTTCAATAATCCCACAAAATTCTATTACAAATCCTTCACCATAGTACTTGATGCAATAACTGTTGTGATTTATCTATCCTGTGGACTTCCCTATCGTCTTAATGAGCACACGATGTGATATATGTAGAGATAATGGATGCCTCGTTTTTTCCTGCTTGTGACTTTGAATGCACGAGAATGTGTTTTGAAGGAAGGAGATCTGCAAAGACTGATGTGAAATACGCGAATGGAAGCATTTTGAAACTAAGTAAGTATGAGATCTGAGTTGCACGAATACATGAGTTGTGCTTTGTAGTAAGGAAACAAAAACACACTCATTTTCTTATAGTTTGACTCGTCGTATAATCGCGTGCATTCAGATCAGCAGCTTCATATTGCCACCATTCGGCGTGAAGGTAACAGTTCTTGATAACATGACAGTGCCTACCTATAGCATTATACTCAACATTTCACATCGCCACCGCAGGTAAGGCATGAGAGGCAAAACTTGAGGCAATAAAACAAGTTATGGGGCCTTCAAATTGCCTCCAATTGTTACACACCTCAGGTCTGTCAGAGTATCATGAAATACTTAGCCGAGATTTTGATAGGACAAATAGAACAAAACCATGATTTTTTAAAGATGCTAAAGAAGAAATCTCCGTATTAACCTCATAGTCCTACGCCACCCTAATCTTCCAATTATTCCATGCTATGAAGTCAACTACAGTCTGTGCGAAGACCTTCATGATGGTCGAAACCGAGATCAGGCACGCACTTATAAGTGACATCAGAATAGTAAGTACAATGATAATGAGTCCCAGATTTTTTCTGAAAAATCCCGATTCACACGAAACCCCTGACTAAATTTAAATTTAAAATCCGCAAACATTGGAACGTACTTACTGATTGACTTACCACACTAACCTAAAACACATAAATTAATCCTATATTATATTCAACAGTCATCAATCAACTGAATCACCAAACACCACAACACTGAGATATTAATTATGAGCCGAAATGTAAGGCTATGTTGTTGATTTAAACGCAGGGCCAAGATGAACTACACAATTATGTGACGACTCTCTCAGACTATCACGAATGTAGAAGAATCATTGATTCTACCCATAATTGTTCTTATGACTTCAGACATTTCTGCAGGTTGTACTCTGTGCGACTCAGCTCGCCGAAAAGCTAAGACGTCATACCATATCTGACTATTGTAGGGTTTGATTCACATTAAGAATGCCATTCGTCACTAGCAGACCAGGACATTCATATCATAATCTAAGCAACTATTATAGAGTGAGATGATCTCACCGAATACGTACTAGAACCAATGCCCTCCAATAGAGATACGATTACGAGTAGCATATGATTCTGTGTAGCCAAGATATATTACTCGATTATACTTCTCTCATCAATAGCAGCGTGCTTAGCCACTCAGAATGGACAGGACGCAACAACCACACATAAAAGCCGCTTGACGTGACAAACTTAGAATGTGATCATTAGGTAGTCTAAAACTGACACACAACGGAGTATGCTAAGAGACTAATATACCACAGGCAGCAAGTTGAAAATGGTTTTATCAACTCCGTCATGGAGCAACTATTAGGTTTCATTTTTCTGCACACTACACACATTCTGATGAGATCACACGCACAAATTATTGTGCTCTGCGCATTAATAGTATCCTCCCTCTTTCACTGTGTTCCAGTCACGAGCCGAGGAAAATCGAGAATTTGCGCTTCAAAACAACATTCACCCTGTCTCTCCTCTATGTCTCCATCAGGCCTTGTAAGTTCTATTCTCTGAACATCGCATTACCTCATACGATAGGCAGCTACCAATTTTCTCTCCCTCAAAATAATGCCCGACGCAAAGTTCTCGACATTCCATGCCGATGTTGGCGATTAACCTGGCCCACCAAAATTTTATGTAAGCACCAAATTGTCAAATCACTTAGACCACAAGCACCACCATACTATAGTAGTGAAAAATATGTATATTAAAGCAGGTAGTGTGATAAAAAGCAAAATATCTGTAGATACTTAAAAATTAAAATTAATATAAAAGCAATGAGAACTATTTTAATAATTAAGTGGTAGTAGAGATAATAAGATAAAAAAAAGAAATACTAAGTATTGTTGGATTTATCAACAGTTAAATACATTTACTGTGAGGTAATGAAATTAGCAATAATAAAAAAATAAAACAGCCATTAACGATATAAGATTATCTCAGAGATGTATTATTATAAATTTACTAAAACAAATGCATTCAATATGCGCTTAAAAGAAAATATGAAATATAAGAATTAAGACTATAGAGTAATTAGATATATGATACCATAAAATGAGACATTCTAGACATTATTTAGCTAAACTTATAAGACTAATTGAATTAGATGAATATTAGTTATATAGAGATAAGATAAATAATAAAATCATCACCCACGCATGACTTTCTCCTTCTATCTACTGCCAGTAAAGTGGCGGACAAATATTTCACAACTAGAAAAGCAGGAAAAGGTAATAGAAGAAATGTCGAGCTAAAGTCGATAATGATTAAAACCAATAGACTACTCTACCACCGTTTCCTTTTATACTCACCTAATTCGAAACATAGCTTGCAGTTAGAAAAATGCCACCGTATAGCTTCAGTCGGAACCGCGACGATCCATTCACCATGGGCGAGTCTTCGTCAATGTAGGGTTCATCCCTTGGCCAGGTGAGTCACAACCCTACCCCTCACAAACCAGCCATTCATCCTTTATACTTCTTCGCCTCTTACATAAAGCTCGACACTCCGTCGTCTCATTCATCTACTTTTTTACTCAATCCACTTTTTTCGTCTTGGTCTCGCGGAATGAAGGCATATATGAGCGTGAAACACCCACTACTCCACACATACATCTTAAACACAGCCTCGCGACTATCATTAACCCTATTCACTATTCCACATCTGAAACCACATTACGAATCTCATTTGCAATCATATATTCTCTCATTATCTTTATCATGCTTCAACAAAACACACATATTCGATAAATTCGATTTCTTCTTCATTTTATGCAATTCTTCTATCTACTAACGCATCGTCACGCCCCTAGAGGATAATATCCAATCTGAACACATGACTTAGAACGAAACTCTAATGCAGGACCATTTATTTCACACTATACATTTACGCAAAACTCAACATACCTCTTCATGAATTAAAATATCCATAGCACTCCTAGAAACAATGTGTATCATCTGTAGCGGAGGTTGTACTGTCGATAAACTATCTTTATAATCTGAAGTACGAACTACTTCCTTCATCATTCACCAAATGGAAAGTAGTAGAAGGACTAACCCCTTATATCCAGAGATTCATCACACTAGGAATTAGAAATTAGCGCCTGACACATAGGACCATTGTGTCATGAATTATAACATAAATTACACATCGCAAGAGGAACTGTCCCGACTAACCAAAGCATAACTCCATCTACAGGTCAATATAGACTTAACTATTACAAACCCCTTCTTTGGACATGTCCGTATAATCCGTTCTCAATACATAATCGTGGTATTTTCTGAATCGACCTACGCTCATTAATACCCAAATCCCTATCCCATTTATAAATAATTTTACAGTTGTAGGGCATCTCCTCTCGATTGCTCTCACTGTCTCTTCATTCTAACTACCGTCCCTTCGCCACCTCTTAACCTATGCTAAGCTATCCACGTATAGAACCCCATCCAGAATAAAATGATATAACTAAGGTAGCTGACCAAAACGTATTCCCCCATCAACTAACCGCTATTCAATATTACACCAATCCACTTCAACTCCATGATTTTTAACACCCTCACAAATATCGTCATACATACTTGGATTCCAATTCAGAAGAACTTTCCACCAACACACACTATATCTAATAAAATCTGTGCCATAAAGTCCTTATTACATCTTATCATATATATGGGGATGCAAATCCAAAAACTTAAAGACACATTCTCTTCTTCTCGTCTTTATCTTCTCTCAATTCCAAATGTGAACCCCAAGTTCCAAATGTAAGATTAATCTATAAAAGATCTCCCACCACTTCGAACCAACGTGTCTATCTTGAGCTACAGTTATTACATCACTGAACCACTCTTTCGACCCTAAAATTTCAGGCCACATATCTTCCAAAATAAAGCTACAATAAAACAATTCCCCATAATTCCTACAGTACCCTTTAATACTCCCTTTCCCTATTTTGGATAAAGCTAATTTCTTTGGAAAATAGCTTCCAGGGATTAACCCTCTGAGGACTTGGATACACCCTCTATGAAAGCTTATGCTAGCAACTCCAAATCACGTCATTCTAAGCACAATCTCGCCTCCCGCTTGTTCTTAAATTCATTTCTCCCCCCAGTTGAATTTCATCGCGAGATAATAACGCCAGATTAATTGATTGACGCAGAAAAACTCATTAAAGAATCGAAATATTTTATTAGATAGAGAAATATTGAAAATTTGTTGATTAATGTAACTAATAGCTTTTTTATTTTTAACTAAAAGATATTTGATTTTTAAAATTGTTATTTTACTAAATTTCTAGAGACATGTAATACTTAAGTATAACCTGACTGGGATAATGAAGTTTTTATCAGAATAAAAAGACTAACTGTAATCGAAGTTTCTGCGCTTCACATTATTTTAATAAAATATATTTTAATATATGATAATATTCATACAAGTAATTGTTTTTAAATAAAGATTTAGATATGAATACCATATTAAGAGATAGTATAAAGAATGGGCGAACGAGAAATAACCTAGTATGTTTTGGTGGTAAGGTAGAAGTAAGAGAGCATTATAACTAGACCAAAATAAAAAATCTTATCTCAAAAGCCACAGAAATAGTATATATTGGTACAAATAAGATTTACGAAGGAGGTAGAACCAGCCAACATATAAGGAATGGACTTAGATTAGAGAACTTATAGGAGCAAGAATATAAGAAAGAAATGAGACTTATAGAGAACCAAAGTCAACTGTAAAGAAAGCCTTAAGAGAGATATTGACAGAGACTTAATTTACCAAATTCGAGAATTATCTTATACGTCACAAAAAGCACACAACCCTTACAAGAAGTAAAAGTTTAATTTGTATTTATTATTAATGGAAGTCACGTTATAGAAAATTTATCCTAATAACTATATAAAGAGTATCCAATGTACTAAATTGATGAAAATTAGATAGAAATAATACTAAAAATGATAAGTATGCTTATAGTTTGGTCACATACATTTTAATGCTTCCACGAAGAATCGCTAATTGCGCCTCTCAGTGTTCTTCAAGAGAGCAGAACGCACCTTTCTATGCAGACTACACTAGTTTAAAAGAAAGGTGACTTATAATAATTTCGTTGCTTTATGGTTCATTGTTTGACAGAGCAATATAGATCTTCATCCCACAGAATCTTCGAAGACTGTTGAAGTGCTAACAAATGAATATACCTATAAAACGTTATATGTGATTGATACATAAAATCTTGAGTCAATTGTGTGAAAAGCATTTGCAGTCCCTGAGTCGGGGAGAAAAGATATATATAATTTAATGGGTACGAGACAGTCACAGCTGAACTCAATGAGTATGGTGGATATATGTGTATTACACCATTGCAAAGGCTATCTGTAATTTCCAATAATTTCTTAAAGCAGGATTCTTAGAATTAACATCTATTTGGTGATCCTTTTTAATTGGAAACACAAAACTTACTACCACGTTACCTTTACGTCCTTTTTTTATCTCCACTGCTCGATATCAAATTTTTCTTAACTCAAACAGGAAGAAGCAGAAGAGTACGTTGATTTCATCTTTATTTCCAGCCATCTCATCATTTTGGTGTTCCACCTAATACAAACGTTTTATCGACTGCGTCAATATGTACCAGGCATTCATGTATTCTCTCACTCATATAAGAAAATTACAAAAGAAGAGGGATTTAAAAATTTCTTTATTATTCTGTAATGTATTGTGGAAATCAATGAAAGCATCGAGGGGAACCAAGTCTCCTTTAATATTTGCATAAAGATCACGTGGTTGTAAAGGTTAAGAAATAGTACTGATATAATACGCAGTACATACCTTTATAGAGAAATATTTTAAGTAAAATGCTAATACCTAGACATGGGGCAAATTGATATGGAATCTCCCAGCATGGATTCACAGGTATTAAAATGATTGAGTTAGAGCTCATGTCAGACCCATACCATCTGATTAGAGCATTGTTCTTAATTAAGATTATCAGTTTAGGAGAATAACAACAGATAATATTCAGTTCGTAAATCTCATCTGAAACCTGCTATCCCTTGACCGATGTAAAATCAGTAATATGATAATAAAGTTAATATATATTAAAACTTTTATAATTAGATCTTATAAGATATTAATAGAGATATAATCCACTCAACAATTAATAAAAAGAAAATGCATTAGTAATGAATAAAATATAAAATAGATATAATTAATTGACGAAATTATTCTTTATAATTTAAATGTAGGATTAACTATGTATAGATATATATAAAAGATAATAAATGATTGATGGAATAATAAATATAGAATAGTTAACAAGTGAATATTAATTATAATTAATGAAATAAATGGAGTAATAAATAATAAAAATATCAAAATTCATGGAGATAATAAAATTAGATAGGTAAAAAGAGTAATAAAATAGAGAGATTAATGATATCATACATCAAGGAGTTTCAGAGATCAATTGAAGAGTAAGGCTACAATAATAAGATAAATATTTATCAGCATCATAATATAATTATAATAATAGATAAATATGAAATGAATTATGACCTAGAGCTTGAAATAGTAATGAAAGGTGTTCGTAAAATATTGCAAGTCTCACCTCTAAATGTCTTAAAAGGCTCACCTCATTCTATTCAATATAGGAGTAGTAGTTGTTTATAAGAGAAGGTTTTATGCATAGAAAGATTATACTCAATTACATGCATACTTTTAAATTAGAACATGGTACATTTAAGCGAAAGGTCGAGGCAGTATTAATTGCGTAAGATGATTTGTTAATAAAAGTCAAATAAAAGCACGGGTGTCAAAGTTTTTAGTCCCCTTTCAACCTATTTCATGAAGGTAGCGTAGCAAATATAACATCATTCGTAAGTTATTATACTTAACTAGATTTCACGAAACGAGGATTCCAAGCCCTAGGCCCCAGTGCCCCCAGATCCCGACGTCTGAGTGCTCTTTAGTTTTCTCGTAAGGACCAAGCCAGAAAGAAGATTACTGTGTGATTGATCTTTAGAATGCGAAGCTAATTATGAAACGATAGAAGGCTATAAAATCTAGGACTATGTGAGAACTATAAAGAGAAACATTAAAGACTTGTAATATTGCTTAATGTGGCTATCTTATAATAAAATTCTGCAATGGTGTTGTAAATACAAGTGTTATGCCAATTACCTGTTTTTTCGAGAAAGTAATAAGTAAACTGGCCTAATGAATTGTCATCTCATAATATCTTTGATGCCCAGCCCTAAGAAAGGGTTAGAAGTATTTTGGTCAGGCAAAGTTTGAAAGGCCACCCTAATACTTTAGACAGAACAGATCTATTGATATGCTTAGGACAGATTAAAAACCATTGGAGAAAACAGAAGCTATAGGACGATTTCTTGGTGTTGAGGTGAGAGCTATGAGGTAGTAATGAGGGCTGATATGGAAGTCTCCACGGAGAGGGTTATTATACTGAAGAGAGTGAGAAAAGATTGTCGAAAATTTGCGTAAAGAAGTGGGGAAGCGAATGGATAACGAAGTCGTAACAAAAACCATGAGGAGAAGAATGGCACAGGAATGTTCTAAAGTTTGAGCGTAAAATTCTACTTTAACAAAAATTAGGACAACTCTAAAGAAGTCATAAAAATACAAGATGAATGAAAGAAGAAGCAAAGTTACAGAGAGCATTTTAGAAAAGTGCTAAAATGAGCGGGAAGACGTGGAATAGACTTTGTACGATTCCAGAATAAAATCTAAGCAGTGCGAGCTTCTTGAGTTTCAATAAATATTCAATTATATGAACGAATTAATGGTTAACTGTTCAGTACTATAAAATGATTTTGTGCGCACCTTACTGATGGGTGTTATATGATCTCTAATAAATTTTCTACCAAATATTTGATTTAAAAAAGTATTACAGGATGATCTTACTAATCTCTAACAGCTTATTTGACTAGGAATTGGGCACCTCCCTGATGAGAATAGGATTTATATTTGTCGATGACCATAGCCAAACAAGTATGGACGTATGAATGCACTAGGGCTTAAGATGGATATATGCATGAAGCATGTTGGAATTATTTGTGAGTAGCTAGAAAGTGGAAAAGTGTGAAGTTGTCATCGTGAGGCAATTCTGCAAAGATAAAGGCCCACTATATCTCCGTGCTCTGTGAATCCCATTTCATTACGAGGCGAAAGCATTCAATTGTCAAGACATCCTCATAGCGCTCTCTTTCCGATGAGTAAGATCCTTTTTCCAAAATGTAAAAATTAATAAAGAGTGGAGTCAGGTGTCATCTAAAAGAGCATAGAATTCACCCTTATGCTGTTAAACCTAAAATTCGCACTCCAGGGGACGTCTTCTATAGAATCAATAATAATTCCAATACTAATCAAGGAGGTGATCTTCCTTAACTCGAACAATTTACTAACAAGGACTAGGGTCAGCATGGGGTCAAACCTTCAAAGATAATAATGTCTGATGGAGAAACAACCAGGAGTTATTATAGAGAGACACGAAAAAACACACGTTTGTGAAGGTACATTATGAGGAACATCCGATTAAGAACGAAGCTAAATTTATTGAAAAATCAAGATTTTAATGCACCTTGTGAGATAGTTTCAGGTCGAGTTTATGTATTTAATATAAGATACTATACGCCAGTAGTTATAAACCAAAAAGTTGTGTACTAAAAGAGTAAAAACAACTCCCTTATTTGATAGTAACAAGATAGAGAAGATAAGAATAAAGATTAATAACTAAGAAATTAACGAGTAATAGATTAGATTTTTAAAAGAATTTAATGCTAAGGCGGTAGTCAAGTTAAAAATATAGGCACCAGGAATCGATATAATATACCTAAATCATAAGGTATATAGCATAATACGAGGAAAAATGAAAGAACTTAAACCAGTCAATAAGGGAAAGGCAAGAGAGAGAATGAGAACAAAAAATGTATGCCAAATATTTAAGCCTAGTATTGAAGAAGTGAAGCTATATAAGAAACTAGAACGCACACGAAAAGTAATTTCTCTCATAAGCGATTTTAAGCATAGAGATTTAATACAAGTAGAGATAGTGAACATAATTGATTGTGCCAATTATAAAACCCCAGCAATCGAGAAAGTAAAAAAATTTATAGTTATGTTCACGTGAAATAAGCCCGTATGATTGAGTGGTTCACATTTTCAAATGAACTCAGAATCGAAATTTTGGCTTTTCAGTTTTGAGCTAACATTTTTACAGAAAAAGTAAACATATAATAGTTAAATAGAAGTATATGGGCCGACTAAATTATATTTTCATTGAGATAAATTCAACTCAGAAGCCACAAATAGACTTACAGGTATGACATATATTTATATTAAGTCGAGTATGCAAGATAAGAGAATCGCTTGGTACGAACAATGGAACCTCTTCACATTGCTTATATTTTGCTTCATATAGAATATTAGAGTGTTATATAAAGACGTAAAAAGAGAAATTTATATGGCATTTTATAAAAGAACCCATAAAATGAGTTTTGGAGTAACTAATCGATGTCTCTTGTATGTCAATTGATAAAAAATTTAAAGAACTTCAGCAAAAATTAGAAAAACTATTGATAGTGAAAAGATAATTAATTATTACGTAGTCTAAAATATCACGACGCGAGTAGAATAAAGATACCAACTAAGCAGTGACAGGATGATGAGACCCAAGAAAAACCATTATTCTATTTCCAAGAGACGAATAAGAAATTATGTAAAGAGAGGTACAAATAGTACAAACTCAATTATCAGTAGCAGGTTATCATCCGTAATTTACCAGTTATGTATTTAAATAGAAATAAATTAAAGAAAATATTAACATATAACTGCGATTAGTAGGAAAATACAGGTTAGACCTACCAGAAAATGACTAGACGAAATCAACAAACATAAGCGCATTACTCGTATTGTTCAAAAACCTATATTTATAGAGTTGCAGATCCTCCTCAGTAAAAAGTAGAGTATTAATAGAAATTTGAGAAAAATTAGAGTAGCTTTATAACGAGAGCAGTAGTTCATAATAGGTTGGTTGAAAACTCTTATAGTAGGTAAAAAGAGTATCTATAATAGAATGAAAAATATTTTAAGAAAGATAAGCAAATGTAAAAACTTTATCATTCGCTAACAGGAGTTTCAGATAAAGGTTATTAATTAATATAAGGTCATGTCAGACAAAACCTTTTAGAATTTTTATTTATGATATATAATAATAACATTTACTACTGCATTACAGAGGAGATCCAGCTTGTATTGTAATATTTAGTAACTAATTAAAGTTAAAAGCTTTTATTAATGGTTCCCTACATAAGCTGATGAAAAATTATATGCAATGTGGCTTATAAGGTGGAAGTTTAGGTATATAATGGTTGGTATAATAATAAAGAAGTGGTAATTAGCGAAAAGAATTAAAAGCCGTGATACATAACTATAAATTTGGAATAAAATTTATTACTAATCATGGTAGTAAATAGTAAAAAGAAGTGGTTAATAGTTCTCCCACAGGGGATGCAGTGCTGGGGCCATCATTGTTCTCATTATAATTATATATGAATAAAATTAAGATTTATAGACCAGGTTGACTTAAAATTAGCAAGGTTTCTAAAATAGTTTTTGACAGATGATACTGAATAAGTGAGCCACCTTCTAAGTTAGGAAGTAGTGAAGAGATGCTAATAAAGTATCAAATGATCTTGTAAAATAAACTTATCATTGGGTGGACAGATTAAGTGGCAAAAAATAGAATATTTATAAGTAAAAAGAGTATGAATTAATAAGGTTCTTCACCTAAGTTACTAAAATAAAAGTTTTAACATACGGAATAAGTGAATGGGGATTGCTTGAATATGTATTCATGTTAGATAGGTTTAAGATATTAGGCAGGTGTTTATTTATAAGACTATAAGTTAATTTGAAAGTATGAGCTTTAAATCAAATTTTGAAGCTAGAACATAAAGCTAAATAAATGCTGGGTCAATAATAATCGCGAATGTTGTAATTTACGAAGAGCTAAGTAAGTATAAAGTAATAAAGTTACGTATAATTAGACTATTTTAGGTCCTATAAGATATAAAGTAAGAGAGTATTGATGAATCACGATAACCAGTTCTGGGACCCCTTATAAAAGAATAAAAAGACTTAGATATGCTAAGAATGGAGAGTGCAACGTAGAGTCAATACAAGAGAGGATTTCTAGGTATTGAGGCGTAAAGCTATGAGGAAGAGGCTGATGAGATATAGTTTAGGAATGTTCTTTAAGATAATATAGCAATTTTCTCAAAGAGGGGACATGATTAACAAGTCTTTACAATAATAAATATTTTACTATTATAATTATTATTACTGAAAAATTATTTAATTTTTTCAAAGTATGAAATTAATAAATGTTACTCTTAATTTGACCAGGGGGAGCAATATATAATAAAGAAAAATAAAATAAAAGGCATGCATTGACTTGATATATAGAAATAGCATGCATTCAGTAATTAGGGTTGTTAAATTTTGATAATGTTCTGCCAGAAGGATAGGTTTGAATATTGGATAAGTGTGTATACATCGATATTGCCAAACATTAAAGAAAGGTTAGATTTGTTTATGTTAATGGGTATGGTATAACTATAATATATATATTGATGAACCAAATTAATTGGCGGGTTTTATTGTATATATGATGATTTTATTTAATTGTTATATAGATTGACATGATGTGAACCTTAATGAACTTAGTTATTAAATGTTCAATTGTGAGTAATGGTTATAGTATGGCTGATCATATATATTATATTTAATTAATTATACCGTAATAATAATATATATATATATATATATATATTAATATATATATAATATATTATATAATATTATATATATATATATATCTCTTATTATTTAATAAGATATAATAATAAATATGTTAATAATATATATTATATATATATAATATTAAAATGATATTTAATTAAAATATATATATATGAAGAATAGATAATTATTATATTAAATATATATAATATAAGTATATTATATAGTAATATATTAAGAATATATATATATAGTATATATTATAATATAATTAATATATATTAATATATATTATATTATATATATTATTATAATAATATATATATATTATATTTATAATAATATATATATATATATATATATAATATATATATTATAATTAATATATCAGGTTGGTTTCAATACTATATTATATTATAATGTATTATATATTAATTTAGTATACTTTATAATAATTTTTATATTTAGAAGACTTGTTTAAAGTACTTGCACTTCACAATAAACACCACTATATTACTTAACTTGTACTTATGTACTTATACTATATCACCTTTTATTATAATTTATATATATAACTATAGCTTATTTAGGTTACTGCAAGTAATTTTGGCCATTGTAAACTTTCCATATTTGTTTTCCCAGCTATTATTTCCAACCTCCCCCTCCGCCTCCTTCTGCTCTTTAATAAATTAGTATCAAATAATTTATCATTAAGCTATAAAGATATATATCTATATTTATATTAATATATAGTATATATATATATAATTATAATAATATATTATATCTCATATATATAATATAATTTATATAATATAATATATATATATAATATATATATATATATATAATATATTATAATATTTATAAAATTCAATAGTTTATATATATATATATCATCATCAGCTTGCCCTACCTTTTCCCAAGATTGGGAGGTGCGAAAGTACCAGAAACAAAACAATAGTTAGAAGGGAATTGACACAAGTCCGAAAAGAAAGCCCAGTACCTTCACCTATACCTATTGGTGAACTCGCCCACAAAAACCCCCTAAGAGCTTCACGGGACCGCGACGACCCTCACTATGGTGGCATCTCGCCAATGTGGGTTCATCCTTTGGCCCAGGCTGGCCACAACCATACACCCTCCAACAAAACCCTGCATGACTTAAATCGCCCCATAATTTGGCAGGTGGTTTGACTGTCATCTACGCACACCCAAACATCTAAATCCACCAAGTCCCCTCCTACAACATTAATAGTGTGCATCCATGATTGTATCACTTGCTTTCTTCACCTGAGGGTCGTCCCAGTCCTCTAGGCCTGTAAGTTCCCAGAGGCTTCGCTCACATAAGACAGTGCTCGATATGCCACTTCCATCCTGGGCCTTCTATACATTCTCCAATCACAGACTACTAGTCAAATGTTCCTTATTTACATGTCCACTTAATGACCAACAACTCTCATCTAAAAACAAATTTACAACACAATTACAATATAAGGATATCCACCTATAGGCCTTTCATCTCGTCTCATATATCCCTGTTACCATCTCTCACAATATAAAAACTAACTCGTTAATACGTTCAATTTCCTCTTCTCTTATCAATTCTTCCACACCTACAGGCCCCTAAGAGATGGTGTCCATATGAGACTATGCAGTATGAACTTAAATTAATAACATTTCATTAACTTCTGAGGAATCCAGACCATTAGGTCTTTATACTATCACATTTATTTACACACCAACTTTACTATCTAACACCATACCAAACGCAAAGACATAAGCTGCATCAAGAACTCTAGTATCCTCATTACATCCTCACCAAGATATTATTACACATAGCATACGCCAGTCCATCATTCTCGACAATTCAACATACAGACACGCTAAATACTCGCATCATCCGGATCCCAATCTATCTCTAACGCAATAAATTTATTACTATTAACTTTAGGATATTATTAAATCAGAACACACTAGTTACTTCACTGAGAGGCATTCCACCTAAAGATCTTATTACACCTTCTACATCGAAAAATGGCCTCATGACTGCCTCAATAAACACAAAACCACTCATACTCCTTTGATCTACCCGCTAACACACACAATAATGCACGAACCATAGAATTTATACGACTACTCACTACCATTTAGCCTCGATGAATATTATCATACACCCTGATCATTCTACAGACCCCTTTCAGATTCACCCTAAAAACATTTAAATTATAATTAATTGTATAATTATAATTAATGATTTCTGAGATAAAAAGGTAAAATGTTCTAAGTGTTATGAAAAGTAAACATTTTTGGCTAGTTAGTGAGGAGCTTTCTCAAAATTGGGTTCGCTATGGACTAAAGCTAGATAGCATTTTCCAATGGGAATAAAACAAAGTTATAGGAAACGCAAAAATAAACTAGTTTTCTCGTGCAGTTGACTAGTATATGATACATGTAAAGTCTTTGCTAAACGTCTCAAATCTAGATTTGTTTGTTTCCAATCAGATGGGAAGAATGACTCAAACATGTGTGATTTACAGGAAGCAAGCAGGAATTACGTCTTCTCATCTACTATCACGATTGAGGATAGTACTGTCCAAAGTTCTGGTTTGAACCTTAACTGAAAAGTATTTGTGAACCAATTCGTCAATCCAATTTTTCTTCTTTTTTTTTTTTTGGTGGGGAGGGAAGAAGGAAAAAGAAACTTTAAAAGTCTTAGTGAGGGAAAATCATAAAACCTGTGCCGCCAGTTTTGTATTTCCTTCGCCATTGGATGACTAGTTCGCAGGTGATAAATACTTATACAGGAACTATTTGGGTATAGTTAAAGATTCTCGTCAGAGATGCATAAATTTGAACATGAAACTCTTATGGCAAAATTAAATATGAAAACAATCATGGAAAAGCTCATCAAAGATTAACGATTTCTTAGAATATCTGAAATAACACCATGTACATAAGAATAAAATCATGCAATCCCATGACTTTAACAAAAGACGTTACACATCTAAGATTTTGAAAACGCCTTAGAGAGAAAATTAATGTCAAATAACTATCAATTATTATTTAAAAACTGCACTGACAATGAATTTTATTTCACGGCAGACATTAGTGGCTAAATACTCGTGATGAGTAAAAATTATCACTGATGAAGAAAAAAGCCAAAACTGAAACGTTTAATTACTTATATTTATTAATATTTTTTTACTTTCTTTATAGATTATTTGCAATTGACATCAAATTTTAGTTTTTAGGCTCGACAAATAAATCCTCAGTTTTAAATTTATTTTCTTTATTCAGGTTCCAACTAATACTCTACAAATAAATGAACCTTAAACATACAGTACATCAAAACTTACCATACAGTACTTTGAATTACATATTCTTAAACTACTCTACTCGGTACTAAAGCACATTTTATTGCACTATGCCTCTACCCATATATTTTTCATCAAAATTAACTGCACATTCCATTTAATTTTAACTGCTATTACAATAGACTTATCTTACTTAGCTACTGTTACTCTCTCGAAATATATATATCAATAAATAACCATCATATCTAAACGGCTCTAAAAGATATAACAGCATTGTGCAATCCAGACTGACTATTAACTCAATACTTTATGATTCTAATTTTAGCTTAGACTTCTTCATTACTTAAATAAAGTTCTTTATTGATCTAACACATTTTTAAATATATTTTCAGGTTTTCAAAATATATTAATCAAACATTCATGCTTTAAACTATCGAAACCAATGTCCTAGTCAACAAAACTGTAAAACTAAATATTACTGATAAACCTCTTATATTGGCACAAGTCAACATCTTAATTAAAAGTCAATGTTATTTAATATTTTTTTACCATTATGAAATATAGCTGCAGATATATTTGGCTTAAACAGAGGTTTAATATTGAGAGAGAGAGAGAGAGACACACACACACACACACACACAAATCTTTAAAAAGATAGAAAGGAAAAAAAAATTCCTTCTAATGGGAAAAAATAAATGGAAAACAAAAAAAAAATAATTAATCTAAGAATTAAATGTTGATAAAAAAAAAAATACTACTTACCAGATTTCCAAGCATATTCCTTCATAGTTTGAATAACAACAACAAAAAGCAATACGCATATATGAAACCTTTCTCGCACATCGCTACAAGAGATTTGAAGCAGATTATTTCGATCAAATTTCTTAAAAACTGCTCCTTTAAGCTCGACGAACTGAAATTTTAAATTAAAAGTTATTTACAATTAATTACTTCACAGTAAATATAATTAACCCTATGCTCATTCTCTCATATACACAACTAGTGTTTTCTAAACACTCTTTCCTCTTCAGTTTTTCTTTTATTTCCATTAATTTAAACACTTCAAAGTTGGGTATCAGGCAAGTCGTCCATAAAACATACGAAATACTTTCTCTGCACACCCTGGTAGGCATAATGTGGGTATTGCCCCTTTTCCGTCAGATCAATGATAAAAAAAACGCACAGGTATGCAGTCCTGGTAATACTACTGATCAAGATATTGAAGTAACTAATTTAAAAGCTATTAAAAGTGTTAACCTGGGGAGAAATAGGAATTTTAAAAATACTCCTGAAAGGTTCGAATTTTATAGGCTACAGTAACCTTTAGCTTTTCAATTGAATATTAAAAATTAATATAATAATTACGGTTTATTCATAAAAAATAATTCACGAACACTTTCAATAATTTATTTCATTTTAATATAACAACCTATAAGAAAAATAAAAAAAATATTACAATGGGCTGCATATTTTCCTCAATTATAAAAACCATGTTAACAAATGTATATTTTGTACTTATTTTCGGAGGGTAAGTAATGCTATGGATGCTACCATGAACTTGGCTCTGCGGTCTCAGTTCCTCTAACTCATCATAATATTTATAATTCTTTTGACAAACCATTACGAAAATATAGCGTTAGACTGGGAGACAAAAACCACCTACTCAACGTTAATTAAAAATATCTATTTGACTATTACAGAAAAGGGAAAGAATGGTAAACATTAAAAAAATGCATAAATACAATACATACGTTGTTAGAAATAACTATAGTAAGAAGACCTTTGTTGTCAGAATTAATTGCAACATTAAGTGTCAGAGCTTGCAAGAGAACTATTGCAGAATGCATCGCAACATAAAAACTTGCTACCATGAAATGAAAAATCATTCCAAAATGTTCCCTCTTTCGATCTCGAGGTTCTGTGGCAGTCCAAAAAAAGGCATCGAAAGTGTTTTGAACGAAACCGACATCAACCTTACAAAAAAAAAATACAGCACATGAAAATATAGCATTTTTATTGTTTAAGCAGAGAATATCAAATATTTACAAAACTATCAAAACCATTTTAATAATATCTACTTAAAAGTTCCATATTGAAATGTTAATTATTTTCTGTGTATTATGAAATGCTAAATAATCTGATGAAAACTAGAATCAAAAACTTGAGCAAAAAATACACTGCGCTACTACTAAGAATCTATTAATTAACAACTGATAAAACACTTTTCATTTAAACACAAAAAATATCAAACTTTATTCATAAGTAATAAAGTACAAAAATATTAGAAGATTACTTTAAAATAAAATGATTTAATAGTAAGCAGAAATTATTTAAAAAAAAAGAAATAATAATTAAACATTAAATTTAATAGTATGAGAAGACAAATAATGACATTTTATTTGGTGATATTAAGAAAAATCCAATTTGATATGTGACGGTCTAATTATATGATAGAAGTCAGATGTAATCAATAGTGCGAATAAGTAGCAACAAGTATAACAACGCTCTTCAGGAGATCAATAACTCAGCTGTTTTCATAAAGTCGCAGTCACGTTTCCGACTATACCGAAATTTAACACTGATATAATATAGCGATAAACACGGGCTCCAGACGCGCGCAAAAAACTTATAGTCAGAGCTAAATATGGGGTGGACAAAAACTGTAGTAGATACAAGTGTGACCAGATTTGAGGGGCAAGAAATCCCATCAGTCCCGATCATAGAGTTTTGAAATACGATACAAAATTGTGAGTCATTTATAAATACAACTTTCCATTTTAAAATTATGGGAGCTGTTTTTTCATCATCTCAATCATCATCTTACTTTTTATCCCAAGACTGGGTAATGGTGCGTGACATGCATCGGAAAAGAGAAGCCAGAAGAAGAATATGAGACAAGTGGAGAACTGCGTCGAGTCAGAAATTCACCCTAAGCTTCACGAACCGCGACGGACTCTCACTAGTGAATATCGTTAAGTGGTAGGGGCTCAATCCCCTGGCTCCAGGGGATCACAACCAAACCCTAACAAACAACGCCGCCTTCACTCCAATTATGCCCTTTATTCTCGCGGCTGAAACTCACATTTCTCTCTCTCAGACATTCGTTTACTGACTCAATCCGCCTTTTCTTCGATCTCCCAGCCGATTGATTTCCGCACACTCACCAATATACATCGCTTAAACAACCGACTGTCATTCATGCCTTCGCATGACAAACATATTTGAGATCTACTTCATTATTATCTCATTATGGTCAGGAGTAATTTTGTATTAATAGTTCATTCCTAATATCAATCTGCCCACTTTTTCACACCTAACACGCCCATAAGATGTCCACTTGGCACATTGTAAACTTAGATCTATACCTCTTATTCTCACATAGTCTCACTACTATAATATAACACCAGTAAAAACAAACCCTCAAGCATATAATCCTAGCGCACTCAAGACTTAGCCCCTTCACATCCACAAAGAGTTTAATTGCACCAGCCACCTTCTGCCATTCACACTTTCCTCTGACATCTCTCATCATCCGTTCCCGGTTTTCATCCACATATATCCTAATATTTAAACTCGGAACACTTGTTCAGCTGCTCACTCAATCTAACACTAACTTCACACCGAGGACTGTCCTCACTCACAACATATAACCTTACTCTTTACTTACTTTTAAACCCCTCCTTTACACACCCGCCTAATTCTGCTCTACAATCTCTCAACCTCTCAGATTCACCACATCCAAACCAAAATCATTCCGCATATAATACGGTAGGGCAACCCTCCACTCACCTCCCATTCTCCCTAAACAGCATTTCCTGCCCCCCATCCACCATCTCTAATTTTTCATAACCACATCCATATACAATTTGAATAACCAAGGGGAATTGGAGACATAACTCAACCGTTATTAATATTAAAACCAATCCTTTTGAACCATTTTATGCTTACAGACACGCGTCAACTAGGTCCATACCTATTTTGATCATTCAGAAGCCTAACCACAACACCCTATATTACTACACCTGCCATAGGCTTCCCTATTAATCCTATCATACGCCTGCTGCAATCCATAAAACTCAATACAATATTCTTCTTTCTCATTTTTCTCAGTCATTTTGTTTCATGTAAAGATTTGACACACTCCCTACCACTCTAACGCACTTTTCTTAAACGTCAAATTCAATCCTTCATCACTCGACGCACTCTTTAGACTAAAATTTAGACCAAAATACAGCATATATCTTTCCCTACAACACTTAATTAACTAATTCCCCCTATAATTCCTACAAATTCCCCTTATCTCCCTACCTTATATAAGGGTACTATTACTTGCTCTCCTCCAATCCCTCTTGGAACAATATCCCCTCATAAACGCTTTATTACACAACTTCAAAATCCAATCAATCCATCTCGCCTCCGTTCTTCGATCATTCAGCCAGTAACTTCAATCTATATCTGCTAGCTTTACCATCTTCAACTTTCTCCACTTCTAAATTCCCAATTACCTAATCTTTCCAATCTCTGGATGCACTTAACTGTAATTCCTTCTTGCACATCAAATTCCCAAACATTCACTATTACTCTTCATCTTCAATTACCAAAGCACACCCTATTATTATTCTAAGCAGCAGGTTCATTTATTCTCATCTTAACCTTAGTGCTTCTTCCAGTAAGAGTCCCTATTTCCCTTCTAAGTCCCCTTTCATCCTCTCCAAACTTTTCATTTACCTACTTCTTTTTCCTACGAATGCACTTAGCATTTCTTTTTTTCCCTCTTTGATATACATTCCAAATATCTTTCTTTTGAAACTTCATCATGGCCTTTAGTTAGGGTTTGTAAGTAAATGTAGATAAGAGTAGGGTTATGACAGTGAGGGGAGTCTGCGGTGTGAAGCTATGCTAGATGTGAGCAACTGGAACAAGTGTCCTGAGTCTTTAATTATGGAATAATATGTTGGGAATGGAAAGGGAAGATGAAGCAGTGTTGTAGGAAATTTGTGAATGGTAAGGAAGGTGGCTGGTGTATTAAATTCTTGGTGGGTGAAAAGGGACTAAGTCTTGGGTGAGCTAGGATTTTACATGATGGTATGTTGATACAATTTTGCATGATAATAAATATTGCACTATGCTCTATATATGAAATAAATTACTTATTACAATTTTTGCAGCTATATTGCATATGCTCTAGTCTGTGATTAACCTTTACATTTTTTTCACTATAAAGGGGGGGGGGGGGGGGGGGGGGGGGGGGTGTACTCATTTTCACTCTAGCCATAAAAAAAAATCTACATTTTATTTGCACCTTCCAAGAAAAAACTTACCCAATAATTTTTTCAAGAGACTGGTAATATACAAGAAGAGCCAGGGTGAATAAGCTATGGGTAGAAACGTCATAAACAAGAAAGAATCTTCTGCACTTTGTAGGAAGCTAAAAGCAAAATAACTCTCATCTTGAAAAATATATAATAATAATAATAATAAAATAATATATAATAATAATAATAATAATAAAATAATAATAATAAAAACAAACAAGCGTCCCAATGCGCTCTGCTGAACGCGAGCATTCAGTGCTTGCCTATTGGGGCGGCGGTGAGCCCGCGCTTGAGCTTATGAGATGGACCAAAAGTATGGAAGATCTGTTCATAAAAATGAGTAGTTAAAATTAAATAGATTTAAATAATGATAATAATAATTATATTTTAATTAACAAATTGTTAATTTAGTTAGAATTCTAATTAATTATTGTATAATATTTCTCTCATTGGTGTTTTAGCGTTTTTTTATCCACCGAGAAAAAGGGACGTGAAAATCTGGGATAAAAAAATGGCAATTTTAATATTATATGTATAATAGATGGTTAGTAAATGTACAGAAGCCACTAACTAGTTCTCGTCTTACGTATTGACGTCAGTTACAAGGGCTTACAACTCAAGTCAAAAATAATAATATAAAAATAATAATAATATATATAATAATAATATAAAAATTAATAATAATAATAATAAATAAATGTAAATGAATAGGAGATCCAACTAA
>JABUQX010044607.1:35000-50000 GCA_015478945.1 Trachelipus rathkii
AATCACCGCCAAAGATGACGTTCGATTTAGTTCAAACTTGGGATCTTCAAATCAAAGGGATCTTCGAAACTTCCTTTTCCTTTTGGATTTTTATGATTAAACTCTCCTTTGTATTTTCAAACTCTTCTCAACAAAACACCATCCACATTCAACAGGGAAATTTGGTCCTTTACAAAACTAATTTTTAAATAGGATTAACAAAAACTCCTCTTTCTGAAAAATATAACCAAATAAGTACACCTCTTCATTTCCTCCCCACCCGTTGTTGGGACAACAACAGAGGTATTACTTAAGCTTGGGGGTTTTATCTCCTCATCAACTCACTTCTTTCCTAAAAATTGTTTCCCTAGAAACATTCTGAACATAACACTTCCTTTAAACCTTTGAAAAACTCACACAAGTGAAAACCAAAACTTTCTCTTCAAAATTGATAAACTAAAATAACTTTTTTTTTTTTTTTTTCAAAATTAACTAAAACTTTCTTTTCAAAAATTTAACTAAAACGTTCTTTATTAAAACTAAATGATTAACTAGATGATTACTCGCTCCCTTCCTCGTTTAAAAGAGTTTTTATTTTACTCTTTATCTCCTCTTCAGTAATTTGCAAACCATGACCGGTAAAATAACCATTAAGGTAGGCAATAACTTTTTCTACTTGTCTACGTATCTCTTTTTCAATCTCAAACTCCTCAGTCAACTTTCTCCTTTTTAACATTGGTTGATGTGGCACGCCTCGATGATCAACTACCCCAATGGCAACTGAAGGCAATAATCCAGTGGAAACTGAACCCAATGGTCCTGTAGAAACCGAAGGAACAGGACTTGCAGAAACTGAAAACAAGGGGGCTGTAGAAGATGAAAGCAAGGGGCCGGTAGTAACTGAAGGAAAGGGGCAGCTAAAACTCTGTACAACCGTGGTTTGGTTTTCTAAATAAACAGTTCTTTGCAATCTTTTTGGGGTTTCCTCTAACTCAGGAAAATTTTGTATTTCTTGACTTTGACTCTGAACCATATCTGGTTCAGTAACTACAGGGGTCAGATCTGACCCTACATTCAAAGCCATGACGGGTTCTGCTGATACAAAATATGTTTCAGCAGGGATGATAGTGGTTACCGCAAAACACTTTGCAGAGGTCATCTTTCGCCACATAAGTTTAATAAGTTCCCTAGAGGGGTGCAATCCATCTCTTAAGAAGCCCCTTTTCCCCAATGTTAAAATCTCCCCACGCATAAAAGGCCGTGTCAAATGCCGGTAAAATTTCTTTATATGGACCACAAACATAAATGGATACACATGTTTGTCCTCCCATTTGCAATCTGCCTCATCCAATATTCTCAACTGTTCATAAACTTCAACAGCCTCACCATGCAAACGATGGTCGTGAAATCTCTCATCCTGGTAATAACGGGATTTTATAAACATGGGGTAAGAACGTACTCTCATTTGATTATAATAAATTAAGTCAATATACGGTGGAACCATTAACCACACAGTCACTCCAGGGCAATGTTCTTTACAATCTTTAGTAAAATCATCAAACCTATTAGAAAATTCCTGACTGTCAAACCTAGGATTTGAAACGATTACTTCATAAGCCCTTTTACACTCCCCATTGCCCAGATCGATCGTTTTAAAAGCCTCGGTTATTAATGTGAAAATCACTACATGTGTGAATGTATCATTCAGGTATTCATCCAATTTCAGGCGTAACTTCCTCAAGTTGGCACCTGGATAAGGTGCATACACTACTTGCACTCCCGGTATCCCAAAATCCTCTGGGTTATGGGCATCTTCCAAATCTCTCACCCAGGAGTGTCCCAATACCAATATCTGCAATGATAAACATAATTACTGCCATTATTTGTTTACGAAGTATATTTTTTAATTTGAAAAATAAAGCTTCTTAATTCACATATATTTTTATTTATTTATTAAATATTTATATATTTATTTTTTTTTTTTTTTTTTTTTTTTTTTTTTTTTTTTTTTTTTTTTTTTTTTTTTTTTTTTTTTTTTTTAGTGCCTTTTTTTTTTCTTTCTTTTATTGAGGGCTGTAGCCAAACGGAATATCCAAGCAGGGCTCCCTGTGAGGTGGTAATGAGGTCGGTCTAGGTTATCATTTAGAGGATTAGATTCCTCTTCCTCTCTTTCCCCTTCATTCTCCATTATTGAAAAACCTGAAAATTCCATTTCCTCCTCTCCCACTTCTTCAACCCCTTCTAAAGTTGTATCAAGGGAAATTCTTTTTCTTATTGTACCCAGATTATTGGTTAATTTTCTACTTGGTGTTTGATCACGGTTTACATTTTTCGGCCACTGGATAGTGGACTCAATATACTGATTTGTTCTTAAAGCACTACCACTTCTCCAAAGATGGTCCTTGAGAAATTTAGTCAGACTTGTCTCAGGAGTACTACTATTTACTGATGACTGTTGCAGGGTTCTTTCTTTACATGGTAATGAAACTTTGGAAAGTTCCGAATTAGTTAAATTAGTACTTGTGCCAGACAACAAATCTCTAATAGGTGATACATTCAGGATTGGAAATATTGAAGCTTCCATATTTTGTAAAAGACTTTTCATTTTACTAATTAATATCTCACATTTTTCTCTAGCTTCCTCATGAAGTTCAAAACCTTCAAATTCCATGTCATCCATATCTGGAGGACATGGAATATCAATGTACTCTTCGGCCTCCAATACCAACGGCAAATTATTTTCACTCTCACTCACAGGTGCTTGTATTTCATTATCCCTTAAGTTCATAAGCCACTTTTGAAAAAGGGGATTATTCTCTAGATAGGTAGGTGGAAGAATCCACCTTCTTAACTGCCGATGATGGACTTTGAATTGTTTACCCTCATCTGATTTTATTATATAAGTGACCTGATTATTATTTACCTGAATGACCTCATAAGGTCCATGATATCTTGGTTGAAATTTATTTACCACCAGATCACCTGGCAAATGAATTTTTAACCCGACTTTCTGATGCAATTGATATGGCTGATAATGGGCATGTCCCGGCTGCCAATATAAATCATTTCTTTTCCATGATAACCCCAGATGTGGGGTATGTTGTTCTTGTAATATATATTCGCATGGGGATAAACCTAGTTGTGAATGCTCAGTGTGATTGTATACCAGTACAATCCTAGGTAATTCTACATCCCACTGAGTATAATCTGAGATGGACATTCGCAAATACTGAATGAGGGTTCTATTGACCCTTTCTACTGCTCCATTCGATGATGGAGTATATGGTGTTGTTAAAATATGTTTTATGTTGTTTAACTGGAGCATTTCTTCAAACTCTGGAGCTACAAATTCTCGCCCATTATCTGTTAATATCCGTTCTGGTATATTGGGGAGATATGGAAGTATGTTTTGTCGAAATATGTTGGTAACCGTACTAGACTTCTTATTCTTTATAGGGACAGCAGCAATCCATTTTGAATGATGATCAACTAGAACTAACGCATAATTATTTCCCTGTTTGGACTTTGGGAGCTGCAATAAGTCCATGGCCACCAATTCAAAAGGAAAATCGGTGGTGATTTTAATAGTAGGGGGAGTATAAATAATGTTGGAGGTTTTAGATGCTTGACATTTATAACATGATGTAGCTATGGCATAACATATGTCATATGTCTTTGGATGCCACACATATTTATTCACAAGGGATCTTAATTTGTTCCTCCCGATGTGGGCAAAATTCACATGGGCAAGTATTGCCAAATTAGTAAGAACATTAAAAGGTACTATATAGGTGGTTTCATAGTTTTTATTTTCTTTGCATAGTAGACCATCTTGTATAAAGATATACTTCTTAAATCTATTGTACTGTTTGAGATTACCTGTTAATGGTCTCTTTGATTTTATGGTGTTATACAATTTTCTCAACACATGATCCTGTTGTTGATATTCACCAACTTCTTCCAGTGTCAATGATAGAGCATCCAAGTGAGAATCCTCATGTTCAATAACTGATATTTGATGGATTCTAGGCAATTCAGAAACCTCCCCACCGGTCTGAATTGGATCATTTACTGTAGTTTCTGGTATTTCATGTAAATCTTGTTGTTCTTCTAATGTCTCATCTAATAATTCATATTCATCAAATTCTTCAATCCCTTTTAAGGTGTTAGCTTGAGGGGTTGATTCGACTCCATTTTCTGTTCCCATCAATAAGTTGTAATGAAATCCCCCCAAACACAACAATGAACAAGTCTTAGAAGATTGGTGATTCCCAAACTGGAGGGGCTTGCTACTCCCATAATAAACTAAAATTTTAACCTGATGAAGCTGACCAAATGCTTCGATTGCTTGTACTAAGGGTAACTGACCAGAATGTTTCATTAAATGAAGTTGTTTAGTAACAGATCTGTTACTCTTACTAGTAGATAAATTATACTTCTTACGATTATTCAGCAATTCTTGCACTATTCCATTTCGAATATCCAGGTGTTTATCTTGGGTTCCGAAAAGCCAAACCGAAAAACATTAAAACAATGAATCTCCACCACCTGGCATCTGCATCTCCACATATCCAGCAGGAACCTTGTTTAGCTCCTGGCTACCAGATTCCTCACCAGATGGAACTGGGGAACGTGAAAGGGCATCTGCCACTACATTCTCTTTACCTGGAATATATATTAATTCATAGTCAATATTTATTTACCAATGTCATATTATTGAGGAAAAGGAAAGGTTTATGATCAGTATGGATTTATATTTTAATCCCATAAAGAAAAGGCTTAAGGGATCTAACTGCCCAACATATAGCTGCCACCTCCCGCTCTGTGGTACTATATCTCTGCTCTGCCTTGTTAAAGGTTGTTGAAATAAATGCTATGGGCCTTTGTATTCCTTTTTGCTCCTGTGCTAGGCATGCTCCAGCACCTATATTTGAAGCATCCACATATAATAGCAAAGGAGAAGCAGTGGGAGATCTGTCCGGATAAGACAATAACTGAGGTTCTACTAGAGCCGTTTTCAGATCTTCAAAATCCACTTGACAGTGGGAGGTCCATTTTAAGGTCTTGTGACTTTACAATTCAAAGAGGGGCTTTGCCATTTCAGAACACCTAGGGATGTGACAGCGTTAAAAATTTACCATCCCCAGAAATTGTCTTAGTTTTCGGATTGTTGTAGGTGCAGGAAATTCCATAATCCCCTTAAGATTCTTCTCCAATGGAATCATTCCTTCTTCGGAAACGAGATGACCAAGATAACGTACTTGCTTATGTATGAGAAAGGATTTCGCAGGTTTGATCTTAAAGCCAGTTTCATGAAATGCACTTGGGACTTTTTCCAATATTTCCAAATGCTTTTCAAAAGTATTGCTTATAAGCACATCATCCAGATAAACCATTACTTAACGTTCCAAGGGATATGAAAGAGGGCTATCCTCATGCCACGTTGAAAAGTGGCTGGCCCGTTCTTGACTCCGAAAGGCATTCTCAGAAACCCAGTGCGACAGAGGTGTCGTAAATGCGGTCTTTTCTATGCTAGATTCATCCATTTCAACCTGGTAATTGCCTTTAACCAGATCTATTGTTGTAAAGAATTTCATCCCTTGTAAGCTGAATAACATAGCGTCTGGCGGGGTGACCGGGCCCCCTTTTTAATTTTATTTAAGGCCCTATAATCTATACATAATCGGATGGTGCCATCTGGTTTTCGGATGGGTACTACTGGGGCAGAGTAAGGAGATTTACTCCTTCTAATTATTCCATCTTCTTCTAATTTCTGACAACATTCCTCCACCTCCTTCAATACAGGACCTTGTAACCTTCGAACAGGGACCTGAACTGGGTCTTCTGATGTTGTTTCTATCTTGTGTTTAATAACTGAGGTGCACCCTACATCAGAGTCCCCCAAACTTAGCACTGAAGAATATTTGGTCAAAAGTGTCAATACCTGGTCTTGTTCTGCAGGTGATAATTCTGTCTCACTTAACCGAAAGGCTTCCATTAGAGATTCTGCTGTCCAAGTATTAAACTCATGATTTTGGTTGGTTAATTCTACTAGTTTTATTGAAGGATTTTCTTCCTTTATGATCTCCAACTGTCCCAACTTTTGGCCCTTTTTTAATTTGCGAACCTTCTCTGTTTCATTTCTCACGATGATGACTGCTTTATTACGTATTACATTCAATACTGCAGGAACCACTTCCACCTTGTCAAAGGTGTCACTCTCCAATATAACCATGCTTTCTTGTTGCCGAATATTATGGTTTATCCCAACTTCCAATGCCACACATTTTTTAGGTGGTATAACAGTATCTTCTGTCAATGTGCATTGATATGCAGATATATTTGTAGTCCTTATGTCTGTAGATACAGTCATAACCATGTTTCCCTTTCTACGCACCAATTCCCCTGTATGAGGGTCCGGCAACAAGTGCTCTTTCCTTAGGATATCATATCCAATGACTAGATCATATTCAGTAATTCCATCTGGGATGACAACAAACGTACTAGGCATTATAGAATAGGTGGGGGACAAATCTAGGGTGAGAGTAACCCCTCCTAACACAGGAAACAAAACCTGTCCAATTCCTGACACTCGTTTAAAACGAGTGTCCTCCAATGGAAATTTTCGCTTATCTAATTTATGGTATATACCCGCAGACACTAGGCTGACAGTCGCCCCTGTATCTACGAAAGCGGTCAGATTGGTTATTTGTGGTTGTTCTTGAATGTCTACATTAATGACCAGAGTGTCCACGGTGGGCTTAGTAAGACTCAAACCAATGACATCCCCTTGATCTATACTTTCCAGAATATCACTTTGAGTACTTACTCGAGGTTTTTCCATTAGAGAATCTTCCATAAGGATCTCACTCTGTTTTCTTTGAGGCAAATTTACCTCTTGTTGGGGCATATCTACCCTTTGTAAATTGTTATAATGCGACCGATTATTATTTATTTCTTCTTGATAGCATGTGTCAGGCTCTGATGTGCGGTCGTTCACATCAGAGCTTAGTGGTTTCCCCGTGGTGAAGTGCAATCCTTTCCCAGGTGTTCTCCCTTACATAGAGGACAACACAGTTTCTCATTATTTTTAGATGGACAGTTCTGCACTAAATGACCTTTTTGCTGGCAATGCAAACATTTATTATTGGATGTGTAACAATTATCAAAGGTGTGTCCACGCTTTCCACAAAACTGACAAAAAGGACGGGCACGACACTTACCCATACTATGTCCAGGCTTTTTACAAAATGTACAAATAACTTGGTCCGTATTTCGGGGACTTCTTTCTGCCCATGTTCGTGTAGGTGTCCATTCACTCTGGCGTGTTCTTTCAAATTGTTGTTTTGGGATAGCTCCTTTCTCTGATAGTTGATTTTTCGTATTCTGTTGGGCGTCATGTCTCACTGGCACATTTGGTGACAGAGAATGAAAACACGTGGAGCAACAACCAATCTGATGATTAGGGGAAGTAATTGTATTAATAGGTGTAAGATCAATTGTTTCTATTGGTTTAGAATTATTTTCATTACCACTTTTTGGGGAGAGATTGTCTTCTATAATCGCTACCAACCGGTCCCAAGGAACTTTTATTCCAAGTGTACTTTCAGCAATAGATAAATATGATTCTACCTGCTTTTTAACTTGTTTAGGAAGACTGTCCAGGAAACGTTTACGCACCAGGGTCATGGTTCTAACGTCAATTTCAGGAAAAGCTTTCTGAGCTAGCCCTTCTAATCTTAAAGCGTATAAAGCCGCTGACTCATTTTCTTCCAAACGGGCATCCATGAACCTTTCAATGTCACTTTTCTGTTCTTTTTCCAGGACTTCTTTATACCATTGCAAAAATTTGGCTTTTACCTCCTCGTAACTATAATTGCTTTTAGCTATCGTCCTGTAAGCTTGTAATTCTGATCCCTCCAAATGGGAACCCAACAAAGGCAACATTCCCTCAGATGAACCCGGGTACATTTTTATACAATAATCCTCAAATCGCTCTAAAAATTGAGCCAATGTCTCTCCACTATCTCTCCTGTATTTCCCTGGAGGAATCATCTTTGGTGCTCTACTCACTGTCAAGTTTTGTATTAAGGTACTCATAGTTTTGATCATATCAGCATTCTGACTAAGGAGCGTTTGCAAAAATTCTGGCTCTACATTGGGAATATTGGGTGTGGTTGGAACATGTTTGTTGGAATCTGTTTCTGTTTCAATCTCTTGTAAAGGAGCTGATGGAAGGGCAGATATACCCTGTTCTGGAGTTTTGATTTTCTCCAAATACTCATTCATTGCGTCTTTATCCATTTTGATAAATGTTCAATAAAAGAAAGAAAAAGAAAAGTGTAGAAAAGAATTTATTTTTTATATTAGAGAAGTATAAGTGCTTGCAGCTTGCAACCAAGAGACTAATGTGTTCACCGTAATGAACCAGAAAGACCAGCAGAGACGCAGTAAACTACGCTCTGCTACCAAATGAAATGGTATCGGTCTGAAAATTGAAATAGCAAAGAAAGAAAATTCAAAGGAACGAAAAGAGAACTTACTATTGCGATTTCTTCTCCCTGCTCTTTTCACTGTTCACCATTGGACACAACAATCCCAAAGGTGAGGAAAATCACAACGAGTCAGATCTGACCATGAATAAACAAAACCGCGAAACTGCTGATCACCTAGTAGTTTTCATGCTGCAGAAAAATATAACAAACGCAAGCAGGGTGGCTAAGCAAAAATATATATATATAAGGGTGCGATTAATGGAAATCAATTAATACTCACTCAAAAGTAAGATGTTGCAAGCAATGACACAAATGAAAGAGATCAATGAGAAACACAGGAAAGGAATTTTAAGTAAGCTTCTGATTTAATTTATTTTATTTTTCTAGACATGCGTTTATAGAATATTCTATTTTATAATTGCAAAAATACCTCAAATAAAATAATTAATAATAATAATAATAATAATAATAATAATAATAATAATTATGATAATACTAATAATAATAATAATAATGATAATAATAAATAATTAATAATAAGGACTAAATAGTACTCTATAAATTTTAAAGCATAAATTATGATAATTTGCCCTATAAACTTTGTCTGTGGTATTTTGACAAACTCAATAATTTTATTTATATTTATATTTATTTTTAATTAATAACCTTAGAAAAATTCACATACCTTCACCATGTTGGTTAGTGTTTTAGTGTCTACTCCTACTTTATATTTGCTTTAAATCAGTATTCGGAATGATTTAAAGGTATTTTTATTTTATATGATGACTTCAGAGTTGAAAGTAATCCTATGGATGAGTGGGTGGACGACAAAAACCAGGTATTTCACAACCTGTCTAGTAATTGATTTCAACGTAGTTTGTTTAGAATTCCAAATTGGTTCTCTATCAAGAAAAACAATTCTTAATAAATGTGAATCTTCCTGATAAACGTTAATTAGAAGTGACGAAACTGAACAAAACCTACCCTTGGTAGGGGAAATTAATGGCTCTAATCACCGCCAAAGATGACGTTCGATTTAGTTCAAACTTGGGATCTTCAAATCAAAGGGATCTTCGAAACTTCCTTTTCCTTTTGGATTTTTATGATTAAACTCTCCTTTGTATTTTCAAACTCTTCTCAACAAAACACCATCCACATTCAACAGGGAAATTTGGTCCTTTACAAAACTAATTTTTAAATAGGATTAACAAAAACTCCTCTTTTTTGTATTAAAAATCTAAAGTAAATATAAGCTTACTTAAAATTCCTTTCCTGTGTTTCTCATTGATCTCTTTCATTTGTGTCATTGCTTGCAACATCTTACTTTTGAGTGAGTATTAATTGATTTCCATTAATCGCACCCTTATATATATATATTATATATATATATATTAAATATATATATATATATATAAATATATATATGTGACGGTGGTATGAATGCAAAGGGGGGGGTTTCACCACTCGATTGAATTTGGTTTCTGAATGTCGATTCAATAAATATATTAAATATCCATGAACTATCTAATGTATAATTAAGCTGCTATTAAATAAACAAAAATGACAATACCAATCAATAATATCGTACTTAACGAATTTATAAGGAAAATCCGGGTACCAGGAAGTTTCAGGAGGGTGGCCGGATACCTTCGTCAGGAAATAAGAAGCGTTTGATACCACGGCCCAGAGTTACGTGTCTCTGGAACCTTCTTCCTGTGCAGGGGTTGCGTTTCAGAGGTGTGGGGAATGTGATTATGTAGTAACACACCAAGACAGCAAGTTTATAAGGAGGGTTGAATAATAGAGGGAAAAAGTACACCAATGTTTTTAATAAGAAGGATGAATTAAACACACTTAAAAGAACTGTTTTATTCAATTACTTAGAGTAATAGTGAGAATTACTTAATAATATAAATTTATGTACAATTTAATTGATGATCATGAGATGAGACATGAAGGTCTATGTAAAAGAACCTTCATGTAGAAAAAGGAGAGATGGAATGAGTAATATGAAAAGTCCACTAAGGAATGACTAAATTAAGACCATTCACAGAGTGGAAACTTAAGACTAAGAAGAATGACTAAAATTTGAAAATAATTAGTCATTCAATGAATAATTAATGGTGACAAATAAGTATTTTTATGAGGTTTAAGTAGAATACTTATCTAAGAAAGAAAAGAAGAACACAACAGACAACAAAATCCCAACAGGAATTTTGAGAACCAAAATCTTGACAAAAATAAGAAACTTGTCCCAAATAGAAAATTGTTCTAAAATCAAAACCAAAAAACTCTTGTCCAAGAATAAAAAGTCTTGACCAAATATACGAAGTTTTGACCCAAAATAGAAAGTCTTGACCAAATATAAAAACGTTGTCCAAAAACAAAATGATGACTACAGAGGTTACACGATCGCTATATGAATGATTACAATAAGGGATACAATGGCAAAGTCAGTAATACAATAAGTAACAACTTATCTTAATTATGGGAACAGATACAGGTGTTGGGAAAATCACAAACACAGGCGATAATTATGCCCATTTACAATTTGACTTCATTAGGGCATTTAATACAAGTAAGGCCAGTAATGGAATGGAATGAATGGTACTGAGCCCGAGAATGGAATGGCTAATACTGTGCCTAAGAATGGTATGGAACCAAGAATGGTATGTGCCCAAGGATGGACGATGTTGAATCCAAAAGTAGAATGAACCCAAGAATAAAAACCTAGAATGGAAAATTGATTGTAGTGTCAACTTTACTTTATTTTCATTATCTTTCATAGAACTTTTCATTATGGTTCTACTTACCCCTATTGGGGTTTTGAGTTTTATGAAGTTGTCACTTGCAATGACTATGAAGAAGTATCCAAAGGAAGAACTGCAATATGAAGCATTTAAGGGATTGAATATTATAGTAAGCATATCTTACTCCATATGCTCATGTCAATTAAATAAAAGCTAAAGCAAAAGCACTTTAATGACTAAAAAAAAACAGTTATACACTAAAGTTATAAAAAAATTGATAAGGTGATAATAACAATAGAGGGGAATTAATAATAATTAGAATTTAGTTAAAGAGAACTTTGTCTTACATATTATGACTGAAAAATACCAAGGTCATATAATAATTTGCATAATGAAATTAGAAAGTTATTTAAAAGTAAACATTAATTTTAAGAGTCAGAGTTGGAACTTACAAATTAAGTCAGAGTTGGAATTCGTATATGATAAAAGAGTAAATTTGCTACTGTATAACAGGGGCAAATGTAGACACCTCTACATCCCTCCCCGCTAAGATTAAGCTCCCCCATTTGTTGAATCGTTAAGTTTAAAAAACGAACTTCAATAAACGAGGGAGAGTGAGGAGATGAATAAGATGAAATTAAAATTCATAGATTGTAGGATAGGATAGCGACAAGTGAAGCAAACTTAATGTTTTACAGAACACTATAACCTAATAATATTTTGAAATCAATTGCCGCACCAACAGCATGAATCATTTACACACAAAGAAAAGCAGCGGAATAGCAAGGATAGAATATGATTACAGTAAAGTGGGGTAAGGCTCTGAAATAATCAATACGGAGATTAATACACGAATATGATAAAATATTAAAATAAAGGATAACGATAAAATGACACGTCTATAAAATTATAAAATAAAATGAATAAGGTGAAGATAAGGTAATAATAAAACCTTACGTTCTTATTAAAAATATAAATATATAATTAGAAAACTGAATTATTATCATTTTTGTATTTTTATAAAAATAAAAAATTACAGTTATGGGGCTACTATTTTATAAATAGTATAAATTTTATACTATTTGTGGTTATCTTTCCACAACTGAGTTGGTTTATATTATAATTATAAACTGTCCCCATAGTGGAATTATTTTTAAATAAACCTTTAAATTTCTTTTTGCTTCTTACACCATAAGTTATTTTAAGAACTAGAGACATTAAAGTAAGTCTAGGATGGTAGAATTTTATGTTAAGATTTATCAAAATCTAGATTAAGAGATTAGGATTTTATTACAAGTAAAAAGCCTTTTCACAATGATATAGTTTATAACATTATCGAAGATTTACGTAATGAAGAAAACATTTTAAAGTTTAAAATTTCATCCGAGAAATCAAAGATTCAAATTCTGCGGCAGTAGACATTAGATAATTATAATTACCGCCCCCTTCACATTTTAAGTAACAGGGTTTAGTTTTTAATTCAGCACCATGAATAATGGGTATTGAATTAACATGATACTTGTAAATGTAGACGGGAGTTTTGTATAACAACATAAAAGCGGTTATTACCTCCGGAATTGGCATTTGACCGGGACACCTCAATATACTAAGCCCCTCTCGTAACTGCATCCTTTGTATTTTATATTTCTTAGGATGTTTTTCAAGTTCATGAGCCAAAGTGTCACGAATTTCAAAATGTCGATTTTGAGTGTTGTATAGAAACATCGAAAAACATTTGTACAAGAGTCACCTCCCTTTGATATTTCAATTTGAAAATATTCATCAGGGATGAACTTAGGTGAGGCACCGTCGGGGATGAATTCTGTCTTTTCATTGATAGGGGAACGAGAAAGGACATCGAAGTTATTTGGAGAAAAGGCACCAGGGGTCACCAAAGGTTCAGTATAAGAAACCTTGGCATCAATATTTTCACTAGGGGAAACGTGAGGCTGTGTGTCCGTAGAAACAGTATCTAAGGTAACGTCAGTGATTTTAGTATTGTCAATGTCCGTAGCAATGTTAATGGTTTGTCCATCAAGGGGTAAAACAGTGACAGAATTTATTACTGGGCTAAACTCCTCAGAATTTGTTTCTGTGGAGTTTAATGGGTGGTCGACTTTGTCAAGTCCTTGACATCGTCCTTCGTGAGGTGGTTTCCCACAAAAGTCACAAGAGTTACCAAGATCAACAAACTGATGTTGAGGAAGAGAATGGTCATCAAGTCGTGATGTCTGAGGTGTTGGAGTCTCGTGATTTACATTAGTAAGGGAACTAGTGTTTTTACAGACTTTACTGACTTTACAGACCCCGTTAAGGAATCACAAGGGGAACTTTCCTTTGTCGGAGGTCCATGTTGTGTTGTCTTTTGTCTGGGAGGCGTTCGTTGGGAACATTTAATACCCGAATGAGGGCCTTTACAAAAGGGACAAATTTGTTTTTTAGTAGGGGAAGGTGAAGAAAGAGGAGTCCTACGGGCTCGACACTCGGCCTTTACATGCCCTTTCTTTTTGCAGTAACTGCAAATACCGAGTACTTATAGCAATCTTGTATTAAGTGGCCTTGAATACCGCAGTAATCACACCACACAAGATTTATGTGTGTATGTGAGGTATTTTTATGAAGGTCTATGTTACGAGACGAGGTCCTTGAATTTTCAGAGGACGAAGGGCTAAAATGGCTGTCTCGATAATAGCGAGAACCATCGGTGTTCTTAGGACTATAGGATGTATAATTACGATTGGAAGGTTGGAAAATTCGAGATTTAAATATGTTACGGGAATCTTTTTGTTGAAGATTGTACAACATATTTTGGGTGTTTTGTAAAAGTTTGGTTAAGAGAGCAATGTTTTCTCTTAACATGTCTAACTGTATGGTTAAGTCATCTGAGGAGTCAAGTCTATCAAACTGTCTCTGTGTCTGAGGTCGAAAATATGGTGATGGTCTATTTTGAGACCAATTATTGTCATCGCGAGAGTGATTAGGGGAATACTCACGAGGGTAATTATGAGAATAGTTACGAAGATAATTATGGGAGTAGTCACGAGGATAATTATGGGAATAGTTACGAGGATAGTCAGAGTAACTGTGAACTCGATTAGAGATCGGAGAATACGAATATGTATTTTCATTTGGGTATTTGTTACTGTATGGTCCAGAACTTTGTAAATAAAAAGTCCGAGATTTACGCAATGGGAATTCTTGTAAAAGATTCCTTTTATAATAATCTTGATTGAACCTTTCTGAAGTATAATCATTCGAATACATGTTCGTATTACGAATAGATTGAGAAGGTAACGGAGCAAAACCAGGAGGAACTGAACCGTAAATATAAGAATTATGTATGTGGTCATTCGACATTATGAAAGACAAAGAAACCAAAACCGTGATGAATAAGTTGTGAACAGAGTCACAAATTATGAATTTAACGCAACCCGACACAAGAACAAAGTCTCTGTTCGGGCGCCAATTCAATTTTAATTATGTGACGGTGAGTGAAGAAAAGGTTCACCCACGCGATTGGAATTTGGTTTCTGAAGTCGTCAATAATTATTTATTAAATACCGAACTATCTATGTATAATTAGCTGCTATAATAACAAAATGACAAACCAATCAAAATATCGTACCTTAAGATTTATAAGGAAAATCCGGGTACCAGGAAGTTTCAGGAGGGTGGCCGGATACCTTCGTCAGGAAATAAGCGTTTGATACCACAGCCCACAGTTACGTGTCTCTGGAACCTTCTTCATTTGCAGGGGTTGTGCTTCAGAGGTGTGG
>JABUQX010044607.1:55000-77725 GCA_015478945.1 Trachelipus rathkii
GGGAACGAAGAGGAGGACTATGAAATGTGGAAGAAACTCATAGATTTGTGGTTTCTTGTAGAAGGGAAGAAGGTAGAATACACAGCAGTAGAAATTATGTTAAGTTTAGGAGAAAAGGCATTCAAATTTGTGCAGAATATTTCCATGGAGGATTTACAATCTGTAGGAGGAAAAGAAGCAATAATAAAGCGATTGGATGAACAATACGGCAGGGATAGGACACAAGATAAGTTCGATAAAAAAAATAAGTATTTTAAAATACAAAGAAATAAAGGAGAAGGGATGAGAGATTTCATGGGACGATATGAAATACATAAGAGAGAATGCCGCTTGGTCTGCGGTAGTGGATTTCTGGTGGAAGATTTACGATGCTGTCATGTAGTTGAGGCAGCAAACCTTACTAATGAACAGAAACAACTTACTCTATCGTATTGTGGAAAAGGAGACTGGAACTTTAAAGACTTCAAGATGGCTCTTATTACTCTATATGAGATGAATATCGGAGAGGAAAAAAAGAAAGAAGCTTGTGGTTGGTTTGGTGAGAAAGATCAAGAAAGAGGAGAAAAAGGATTGAACTTTAAAGGAAAAAATCCTAAATATCCAGATGGTTCATTCAAAAAATGCATGATTTGTAGATCAGAATACCATTTCGCCTTCAAGTGTCCTCACAGAGGTAAGGGAGTGAGAATGAAGACCGAAATTCCTCGAAATGAAGGATTCAAGAGCAAAAATCTCGAGCGGATTGAAGTGAGAGAAAGTGAGAAAAAAGAAATCTACTGTAGTTATGAAAAAGAAGAGAAGGCATCGGGGCCATATGATGATCTTGAGGCCTTGATTGACACTGGTTGTAAGACATCAGTTATAGGGGAGAGATGACTAGGCCAAATAGTGGGTAGTTTGTCTTGGAGAGAAAGAAAGGAAATGTTGCAGACAGTGGAAGAGAAGCAAGGAACCTATGTATTCGGTGAGACAGAATATCAGGTATGCAAGACAATTAACATACCATGCAACATCCGTGGACATGAATTTTTCATGAGAACTGAAGTGGTGAGGGGAGATATTCCTTGGCTTGTGGGAAAGGAGACGATGGAACGGATGGATATGAGAATAGACATGAGAAAAAGAGAAATAGACATAGGAGTTCTGCAACAAAAAGGAGTAAAATGTCAGGAGAATAGGAAAGGACATCTAATGATCCAACTAAGAAAAGGACTCGATAAAAATTTCGTTTGGTACCAAGATAACACCAAGGAAGATTTGAGAAACACTCAAAACAGGAAGAAAGCGTTAAGGAAACTACACATACAATTTGGTCATCCTGGGATAGAAAAATTGTGGAGACTGATCCTGGACGCATTTGAACAAGATACTTTGAATGAAGGTGAAAGAAAAAGTATACGACAGAGTCTAGAAGACATGCACGAAAATTGTGATGTATGCATCCGTTTTAAAAAGATTCCAGCTAGACCGATCGTTGTACTTCCTTTGGGAAGAGTATTCAATGATGTAGTCTGCATGGATCTGGGTGAGTTAGAAGGAGAAAAATTCTTAGTGATGATCGATAGCGCAACTCGCTATTGCCAGGCAAGCTGGATAAAAAGCCAAAAAACCAGAAGAAATCACAAAGAGAAATATAGAAAAATGGATGTTCAGTTTATTTGGAGCCCCAAAAGAATTGTTTAGTGACAACGGACTGGAATTAAAAAATAGAAATGAAGAAAATGACAGAGATTCGGGATAACACAAAAAGTCACAGCAGCAAGGAGTCCTTTTAGCAACGGTTTATGTAAAAGAATGGTAGGTCTTTTAAAAGACTCTATACGGAAGTTAAGAGAAGAAGGGATCCATCCTGAAATAGGATTGATGTGGTCGGTGGCAGCGAAGAATAGTCTATCTGATGCAAATGGGTTTGCACCTAACCATCTTGTTTTTGGAAGGAACACTGGTTTACCCAATCTTACCAGATTGGGAGAAGAAGAAAGGCTAGGAATGTTGGAGGAAGGGGGAGAGAGTGCAATATTAAGAAACGTGTTGATAGGTCTTCATAAAGCCAGAGAAATACACATTAGACAAGAATCCGAAGAAAAAATAAAAAGAGCACTCCGACAAAATGTGAGGGAACACCATATTGAGTTAGCGATACCGGGAGAAGAGGTATATTATAAAAGAGAAGGAGAAAAATAATGGAGAGGACCTGCTGAGGTCGTCAGAAGATTAGGAAAAACAGTGGTCGCTAATTAAACACGGAGGAACTATTAGAGAAATTAATCGAGTACATATCACGAGACTAGGGAGAGTACCACACAGGGAAGAAGAAAAAGAAGAGGAACAAATAAGAGACAACGGAAAAAAAGATGGATGATCAATTTTTCCTACAAGACAATACTACGAAGAAGAATCCGGTATTGAAGATGAAAGAGAAAATTTAGAAGATTCACAGATTACAGAAGATGGAGAAGAAACAGAAGATATCCCCATGATTCCCAAGAAAAAAGAAACTTTTAAACAAGGAAAAAAATATGTGAAAAAAAGGATAATGGAGAAAAAAGGAGTATTTCAAATAGTAAGTAGAGCTGGAAAAGCCACCAGTAAGAAGTATGATGAATGTTTCAACGTCATAGATGTTGAAGACGGTAGATCCCAATGGATAGATTTCAAGGAGTATAAGAATATAAAGGAGGAGGAGGAAACAAGCCAGGAAAAAGAAAATATGGTCGGAGATGGGATAGAAGATGGAGGACATACAGAAGGATGGTACGGTAACTTCCCAGAAGAAGAAATAGAGGAGGCAAAAAGAGAGGAACTAAATAGTTGGAAGAAAAATGACGTTTTTGAGGTGGTAGAGAATAGGGGACAAAAGGCACTCTCATTAAAATGGGTAATCGGACAAAAGATGAAAAATGGAAGAAAAATATGGAAAGCGCGATTGGTGGTGAGAGGGTATGAAGAAAAGGAGGGTCTTTTTGCTACTGATGCTCCGACGTGCTCTGGAGAGATAATGAAATTTTGCATGACCATCATGTGTTTTTATGGATGGGAGTGCAGAACAATAGATATTAAGACTGCTTACCTTCAAGGAAAAACAATTGAAAGAGATGTGTGGGTTAGGCCCCCTTTAGAAGAAGAAACGAAAGACTGTCTATGGAAATTAAGGAAAGCCGTTTACGGTTTGAAGGATGCTGCCAGAACGTGGTATGAAAGTGTGGTTACAATCCTAAAAGATTTGGAAGGTACCAGAAGCAAACTGGAACCTACGATGTTCTACTGGAGAGAAAAAGGGAAACTCATTGGTATAATGTGTACACATGTCGACGATTTTTGCTATGGAGGATCAGAAAAGTTTTGTCAGTCAGTAATAAAAAGATTAAAAAATAGATTGAGAAGAGTAAAAATGAGAGTTGGGAGATACGGATTCAGAATCTCAAAGGAAAATTAAAAATTGTTGTCTATACGGACGCGTCTATGAGGAAGGTGATAGATGAAGACCCGGGGAGTCCCCAAATAGGGTATATTGTGAGACTGGTAGATGAATCAGGAAAGAGTAGTCCTATTTTTTGGAAATCAAAAATGGAGAAAAGAAAAGCAAGATCTACGATGGAAGCGGAGACATTAGGTTTAATCGAAAGGATGGAAGCCGGTATCCTCATAAACGCTTGGTGGGAGGAGGTAATAGGGATTGAACCACTTGGCATCTGGATATACTGACTCTAAGACCTTGGTGGACGGAATGCATTCCACGTCAAAAGTGAGCAATATGAGACTTCAAATAGATATTGCATATATCAAACAAGCTCTAGAAGAGGGCTTGATAAAAGATGTTCGATGGGTGGAAGCAAAGAATCAATTGGCAGACCCACTGACAAAGGAGGGCGTGAAGATGGAGGGGTTGAGGAGACATGTAGAGAGAAGGAGTTGAGGAAGTTGGAGAGGAGCTGGGAGGAGAGGAAAAAGGTATAAGTGTGTTAATATTTTTAGAAAGAAGAAGAAGTAGAAGAGAAACCAGAATCACTCAGAGGATCATCGTTTTCAGAGAATGAAATTCCCCCTCCCATTCTTTTTCCCCTTTTCTATTTTTTAAGACAGTGTTTTGATTAATGTGTTTTTTTGTTTTTTAGTGTTAAAAGAACTAACAATTTTGAATGCCTTTTAAATAAGGTTTTTAACAAGGTAAAATAAGAAAAGGACTTCAAAAGTGGTTAAACGTTAGGTTAAAGTAAAGTTAAACGTTAAGTTAAGGTAAAAATAAAGACTATACTTAAATAAAGAGGTTAAACAAAGAAGGATCCGGTGTTGCATGCAACGACCTTAAAAGAGAAACTTTTTTGGGTGGCCCCTTTTAAAATTTAATCATTAAATAAATAAATCTTTTTAACAACAAAGTAACGAATAGATTCCCTAAACCCCATCCAAATCTACATTTTGGTGAGTTGCCATTATCTTTTTAAAGGTATTCTAACAGGTTTATTTACCCAGTGAAAATTAGGACTAGATTAAGTTCTATGATACAGACTAAAAAAACTATATTATTATATTAAGTAAAAATAAACGAAACCATAGATATTTTACGAACTTATGACAAAAAGTTATGTGCAGGAAATACTGGAAATTCTTGCGGTATTTCGTTAGGAGATGTTATGTAAAATCTCAGAGTTTGAAAGTGTTAGAGAGAGATGGTTATCACAAATGACTAACCACTCTGATAGGATTTAATATTATATTCTTAAGGGTGATTGTTATAAGAAGTTAAGTCACAATCATGAATTTACAATATGACATGGGACATGGATTTCCTTATACTTAGAAGTTACTATTAAAAAAATATTTATGACAAAAAGGTTAAACTTAACTTATATTTAGTTCTTCTTTAACCTATATAATATTGAGGTTACTTTCAGTACAAAAAAGAAGGGATCAACGTTGTGACACTTAAGGGAGGTTTGAAAGTGTTAGAGAGAGACGATTATCACAAATGACTAACCACTCTGATATGATTTAATATTATATTCTTAAGGGTGATTGTTATAATAAGTTAAGCAACAATCACTAATTACAATATGAAATGGGACATAAATTTCCTTATACTTAGAAGTTACTATTAAAAAATAGTTTTATTACAAAAAGGTTAAACTTAACTTAGATTTACTTCTTCTTTAACCTATGTAAGATTGAGGTTGCTTTCAGTAAAAACATGGGTGATCATACGTTGTGACACTTAAGGGAGTTCATGCATGAGTGGATGGAAACCATTAAAGCATAATCATAATAATACAGGTCTTTAGATAAGATTCTTGCGATAAGAGATAGGATTCTTGAGAAATATAAATCCTGAGATTAAGACGGATCTTGATACTGATAAATAAGATCAAGACCTAAGAATAAAATGATTCTGGTGATGTCCTAGAAATAAGACGGTTCTTGAGGAGTCTCTAATTAAGACCTAGAAGTAAGATGGATCTTGTCCAATCTGAATATGAATATGACCCTAAAATAAAACGGGTCTTGAGATGGCCTAGAAATAAGAACGGGTCTTGAGATGGCCTCTTGAGAAATAAATATGAACCTTAAAATAAGACCAAGCAATAAAACCAAGCAATAAAATCTGGTCTTGTCCAATCTAGACCAGGAGATTTAACCTAAAAATAAGATGAATCTTGCGAGGTCCATAATTAAGACCTAATGATAAGACCAAAAAATAAGATAAAAAAATAAGATGAAGCAATAAAACCCTGTAAAGATTACAGGAATTAGATGTATGAATGGGAATTATTATGTTAATATTTTAATAGTTTATTTCATAAAGGGAATATGTTTTAAGAATTTAAAGAAAAATCTTACCCTAACATAAGTATGTCATTGAGGGGTCTTATTTGGCTTGAGAACCTCGACAGGGGAATGGTTTCCGCAAGTAGGCTGTAAATATAAGGGAGATTGGGATATGATCTATGTTATGTTCACTATATATTCATCTAGGTAGTTCAAGTTATAACTATCTAAAATTAAGAATTTTAATCTACTAACCTTCAAAGGTTTTTATCCTGATTTAGCAGGTTCTCTATTATATTAGATATGGTATGCAAAAATCTCATTGAGTTATTTTAACTAGCATACAAAAATTATTTTTTAAGGATATAAGTATCTCATGTTATGTTACTTAAACTGGAAAAGTAGGAAAAGTTTAAGTACATCCATAAGAAAACCAAAGTTGGCACATAGTTATGTTGAAGAAAAAGATTGGATTCACCCTCAATTTGCCAATGTACTGTTATTTATTGTAAATAAATAATTTTCCATTGGGAAATTTTGGGCGAACAAACACTTTGCTTAAATCTAAAGGGTTAGGGACTAGTGTCCACAGTCATATATATATATATATATATATATATATATATATATATATATATATATATATATATATATATATATATATAATATATATATATATATATAATATAATATATATATATATTATATATATATATATATAAGGGAGAATACTTGATCATGCATCCATGGTAGTCAATTGCAAATTCGCTAGGTTTGATTTTGGTAGTGTTTTATTAGAAAATGTTTTTTATAAATACAAGTCTGGACGTTTGTACACCATTTTTATCCAGCCTGTATTAATGCAATCTTATTCATATTATGGCTTCAATTATAGAAAACCCTTGTACCATTTATCGATACTATACCAGTATTTCTTTTCTTCTAGTATCTCTTGCTATGATAATATTGTATATTTTAAAAGTAAAAAAACTAATAAAAAACATAGCCAGAAGCACAGAGGTTATATTCATAGTAGTGCTCAAATATCACACCTTGAAGAAATTGTAATAAAGGCATATATTAGCTGGTTTCAAGGTTACGTGATATAATTTACCACATTATTTAAGCTTAGATTTATTTAATAAGGTATGATATAAAACATTGTAAAGTAAACTTGACATTTCGTTTCCAGTTTACTGTCTTGTTCTTAGAAGGCCATATTGACATCATTAGTCCCATTTAAGAAACCCCTCGTGGATATATCAGGGTAGGTTTCTTATCATACATAGATTTATATTGTTGTACCTTAGTTGTCAGATATATAGATGAATAGTAAAGTCCAAATACCAATTACTGTTATTAACAGGGTTCAAATTCCGGGGATTCATTCCTGAATCCATCGTTGTGTCATTTCGAAACCTGGGATTCATTCCGGAATCCATTCGTCATTTCAAAGCTGGAATTCTTCATGAATCTTTCTATGTTGTTGGTGTGATTTTGAGGATTGGATTCATCTTGAGTCTTTCTTCGCGGAGTTGATTAGGAGTCGTGATTCACCTGAATCTTTCTCCATACCAATTTTAGCGTCAGGATTCATCCTGATTCTTTTCTAACAGATCATACTTTTTCCTTGGAACCATTCCCCAGTCAAATTCAGTTAAGTCTCATTTATTCACAATTGTTATGAGTCTGGATTTCTTTATTCCCATTGATTTTTATGCTATGAGCAATATTTGGAAGCGTCCGGTTTCACAACTCTCCGTATCTGGATCCTACGAGCTGTCTGCTGCTCGTGTACATATTTTCATATTTGGACTTTAAACTTGCTCTCCCCAAGGTGCATTAACTCGATTCTATTTAACTACATCATCTTTTTAATTTTATGAATAGTTGTTTTGGGTAGGACTGTGGTAAATAATTAACTTTTGTCAGACCTCCCACCATATCTGAGGAGCGGTTTTAGTAAAGATAAAACTTTTTTTATGGAGTGTCACTATCCTTCATATTGATGCTTATTGATATTATTATCTTAATCTTCGAGACCTCTATCGGGTTAATCTTCGAAAAGCTCCGGGAAACGAGCAAAATAATTCTACATCTTTCTTTAGAAAAAACTTAGATTGTTAGAAACCTTTTTATATGTTATCAAAGTTACAATCCTCTTCGAAATAGTCTTCAAGTAGCAGGCCTTACGGAGTCCTAAAGACTATTCCTCCGTTACGGATGATAGGCCTAACCTGCCTCCGTATATTACCCCTGATGGTGGTCAGGTGGTTGCTGTGGCTTCTAGACACTTCAGAACCACTATTTGCACATCACAAACTAACATCTACGTAATTTTTCCATAAATATTGACACTTACGTAATCTTCAATTCTCGAACTCATATCTCCAAGAAAGAGCGGAGAGAGGTACCTCTCCGGTCGGGTACACTTGTGATCCCAGCGTACTCCTCTCCCGCTACATAATAAATTTATGCGCCCGAAACAGGGACTTCTGTTTTGAGTTCCTGCGCTTGCGTGCACTAGGATTGTGACTCTCGCTCACACCGTCATTTATTTTGTGAAAATCATCGATTCGCTTCAGTTCTTTTCAAAGAAATCTTCTTCTTGTTGTACTTATATTGGACAGATCGAGAGTTAGTTAGTAATAACCCTCCAATACTTTGAAATTCTTTCTTTGAAACTACAAAGAAAATGGGTCAGAAAAATCACACAATAACACTTTGAGATACAAGCAAAGGTGCTGATAGCCAAGAGGAATTGGACTACGATCCAACTCTTGCAGCTGTTGCTTTAGATCCACGTTTAGACCAGCATCTGCGTGTTGATCATAATAAAGATAATGTAGAAATGAATGTAGGAATGAATGTGGAAAATAACGACAGGGTAGCTGTTGCCAACTTTGACATACCCTTAGTTACCAACTCTGACTTATCTTTAGCTCCTAACTCTGACAAACCTTTCACTGAGCCTGAGATGAGTACCTTATTAACTAAACTCCATAAGCAGGTGCTAAGTGAAAGGCAATTGGCTCAAGTAAACGATACAGTCAGTAAGGTTGAACACAGAACCGTTCCATGATCAAGGTCAAGGTATTTCACCTAACTTGATTCCCATACTGTGCATATGCCCTAAAAAATACTACTTCTTTCCTATGATGTGAGTATAAACCTTCTAGTTTCCCAATCTCACCACACGATCCAAAACCTTTTCTACATAATCCACCCAGTTATGTAGAAAATCCTAGAAATCAAATTCTTTATCCTAATCCTAATCTCTATTCCTAATCCTAATCTTATTCCTAATCCTAATCTTATGCCTACTCACTAACCTTCTTCCTAACCATAAACTTCTTCCTAATCCCAAATCTTGTCAATGATCTATACCCCAGTAAAATTACTTAACCAACCTAGTCCTCTCTTAGACACTCCGATGATGGGAGCCAGAGACAATAGAGATTCTCTATCCCCTATCAATAGAGGAAAGGCTGACTTTTCTGAAAAGTATAAATTACTACAGCCTCAACGAGAACAAATTCCCTTAAATCAATATCCGGAGCACCAAATGTTTTCGACTGATTCTCAGTCGCATTCTGGTTGTATTCCACAAGGATATTCCCAACGACTGCCTATGCGTCGTATTCCTGACGACGATGAACCTTCAATGTATTCAGGACCACACATGAAAAAGAGACTTGACATGCTGAGGAAGCCATTGTGCTTCTTACTCAGTTACTCAAGAACTCTCAGAATGCCTTAAGGTCGTGGATCCATGGAAAGTTCAAATATGAGTGGACAGGTCTTTATGTCCTAACCTGGCGATTTTGGAGGCTTATTGTAGTTTTCACTACCCAAGATGCCCATACCAATGGTTAAGACTGCTTGGTCGACAGCTAGAAGCTGTTTGAATATATAAAACGAGAAGGCCAAAGATAACCGTGAATACTTCTCTGTTACCGGGATAGATGGTTGTTTGTATCGTGATGAAGAACGAAGAAAAAGATATCAGAATACAGAAATATCAATGCCGCTACACCGATACCCTAATGAGAGCATCAAAATTTTTGCACTTCGGTTAGAGCGCCTAGCTAGTCAAGCATATCCGGAGTATGATATGAGAGATCATGATTCCCTTAGAAAGCTTTCCTATGTAGTTTGCCTCCTTATATTGAGATATTCGTCAGTCCAATATATCAAAATGATGGAGCTGGACGGTTATAGTAGAGCTTCATGGGAAAATATAGTGAATTTTGCGGACTCCTTAGATAGCGAGAATATCGCTTTCCCGAATTCCATTTCCCAAACTAATCCACTTGAGATCAACAAATCAACTTATGCCCAAAAGACCGTGATGAAAGTGAACCTAGACGAATCTTTGGAATCCGGATAAATACTGCACTCCCCGGATGGACTGAGGTTTTACATCAAAACGTCGAACAACGAAAACCTAAATCCAACAATAATCATCGGCCGGCTCCCAAGAAGAAAATTAGTCCGCAAGAACGAAATAATGGTAGTCGATACTATCGTGACTCCACCAATAGATACAAGAACCATGATAGTACAGTTCGTCCTGACCATAATTCAAATTCTCGTCCTAAGCCTGATGAAAGGAGAAAGGTTTTGTGTAACTACTGTGAAAAAACAGGTCACTCCATGGAGGAGTGTTACAAATATCTGGGAGTATGCAGTTACTGCAAAAAGAAAGGTCACATCAGGGCCAATTGTCGATCTAGGAAGTCCCCTTCCTCTTCTTCCCCGAATATTAGAAAAGTAGTCTGTCCCTTCTGCGGTGGTCCTCACGCTGGGATGAGGTGTTCACACATTAGTGCTCCTCCCCAGTCCCATAATCATGACCACGAGCCTTCTTCCCTTAGAACTGTTCCCTTTGAAAAAGTATATTCCCGGTCATATTCTTCAAATCAATCGACCAATCACAGGCCTCCATCGTCCAACCGAGTAGAACCATCCCTACCTGTAAGTAAAAATATAAAACCTTGCGCTAATGAGGAGGTGCGGTATGATCCCCCTTTAAACTCCTGGTCTCCCCGGACTTGAGTCCTCTGGTGGAGAATAACCCTTTAATCGACTCAGTCAATGATGATGGAGGCCTAGAAAATTTTAAAACTTCTAAAATTATTCCCGAGAAATCTTCCGAACCACCTCCCTTAGAAATAACTAAACCCTTAGAAAATCCCTTACGGACGATGGTAGTCCATTGTACTCATTTCAAGGAGGACCCTCTGATTGTTTCAGTCGCTTTGGTTCCCAACAGCTCAGGCTTCTATGGTTGTATGGTGGACAGTGGAGCTGGAATTAGTTTAATCAGCACTGAAATGACCGAGGGGTACATGAAGAGCTTACCCTTACGGCCCTCTGTAGATATACAGGTTAATGCCATCAGTGGTCTGGTCCGAGAACATCCAGTACCTATTGATTTCTACACTGAATGTAATCTGTACTTCCCTGACAGTGATTATGTATCTAAGCCCGTCATTTTGTTGGTAGTTCCCCAGGAATTTATGCCAGCTCCGCTAGTTTTAGGGGCTGTCGCTTTAAAAGAAAATGACCTTCTCCCAGACTTAACTACGCGGGAATTAGTACATAGATCTAATGATTGTATAGAATCCGTAGCTTAAGGATGAGAGTCTAACTCTCACCTTATTATAAAATGCGTCACGGTTACTTCATAATATGTTTTCCCGTTTTGACCGTTTCTGTCAATGGTGGTATGTAAGTTGTCTTACATCTGAAATTCTGCCTTGGTAGTTTCAATCAAGCCATTTGGGATCCGTTTTGTACCAATTCCTGTGTGTATTTGGATTTTGCGATGATTCGGTTAAGGATCGTCTATTTATGCTTTCCATATCCCTCAATTTATGTAATGAAGGGTATCTGTAAGTAGGTTAGCTTGTGTTCTTTGTAAGAGAGATATTCTTCAAATTAAATACTAGGCATAGGAAAGGCGAATTCCGAAATCCAATTTAAAGCAGACGTAGGTCCCCCACTAAGTTGGAGAGGAGTTTTGCTTTGCGGATATTCCTATCTCTGACCTCGAAAAGAAACGATATTAATCGCAGTGCTATTAAAACATAAATCGGCTCTCAGTTTGGTGACCACGACGTTGGAGTGGCTACTAATATCCACCCAAAATATTGAAGGTAGAACTGTGACACTGTGAGATTACCAGTACGCTCGTGTATCCAGGGTCCTTGCTCAAGAAAATAGAGAACCAATTGTCATAACTGTTGGAGCAGACTATTAAATCTAGACCTAGTAAATCCCGCTTATTCGCTCCTGTGGTTCGGTCCGAAAACCATGAACGGTAATTACGATTAGTATCGATTACCGGAAATTACATTAGTGTTACTATAAAGACAGATTCCTTCCATGTTACCTAACCTATAGATTACGATTAATAATATGTACGGTAGATGCTATTTTACAACAATAGATCTGGTCTGTGGATATTATCAAGTGTCAATGGAGCCCGAGAGTGTTGAAAAAACTGCTTTTTTCACCCCCTTTGCACAGTACGAATATTTAAAAATGCCCTTTGGTGTAAAGAATGGTCCAGCAACATTTCAACGTGGAATGATGTTGGCGTTGGAAGATTTACCATGGTCCGAGGTTATGGTATATTTAGATGATATCATTCTCAGTAAAAATATAGATGATCATCTAACCATCCTTGGGGTCGCTGTTGCAGTGGCTCCAACTTCACCCAATTATATGCAGAAGTGGTACACCTCTATATATTGGTGTATTTTCATTTATTTATATAATATATTTATATGTATGCCTTCTAATCATAACATGTTCTTTTCTCCCATCCTACTAATCACATCTTCTTTAGGCATCTTGAATATATGGTAGTTAGCCATTTTCAGAATTTAAATATTTTTCTGAGTGACCAATTTTCATTGGCCTCCTGTCACATCATCGACTTGAGTCCCTCCTTTTGTTTGTCAACAGGATTGCCACAATCTTGAGACGTGAGTTATTATGGTTTATAGTTTGGTTTCTTTTTAGATGTGCTGTCGCTCCTCATTATAGGACTTATTCAACCAGTTGTCTTTTTTTTAGATTGCATTACCCAACTCTCTGTCGCCGTCTCTTTTCTCCAATAACTCAGTGTAATCAGCTCCACCTTACAGAAACGAGAGCATTACGAATAAAGGCACAGGGCAAATTGTACATCTCAGAAATGCGCCGGTAGGAAGGGTCACCACGAACAATGGCACGCGCGATCAAGGTTAACAAATGCTTTATTATTTTTGTGTTTTCTGTGGAATGGAGGCGTAGCCCAATGCGATAACTGCGCAAAAAGCTTAGATCTTTCAATTAAAATCGACCTAGCTAAGAAATGGCGTTATGGTTTCATTCATCTAGGTGCCCCACATGCACATTGGACCTGACTGAAACGACCTCAAAGTGTACAATATTCAGTGAGTGGCAATAAGCCTAAAGCTCCTGATATCGATTACAAGCTGGAGCCTCACTCGTCCCAGAGCCGATTGCCAACATTGCTGGGCGCCTAGCAGCACCAAATATACTGGATTTAACAAGCTCTTGCCATTGCCTTGTGCTTATATTCCTTGTTCATACTAAGTTATTTGTGTTGGCTTGGCACCCTATTCAATCTCTCGGGAGAACGCACGACTCTCGGTAACAAACATCAGTTAAATCCGGAGTCACACAATAAACTAAGAAACAAGCAACGGTTAAGTGATTGTTCTATGTGTTTGATCCTAACGAACCTTTATCACACTATATTGAGACCTTCTTGTTCCAGTAGTAATATTTACTACCTTTACTCTGTGAACTCGAACGCAAACTCGACGTTAAGAACCCTCAGCATTATTTTAGGTTATACTATCTTAGACTAACGACCGTGTATGAGCTATCAAATACTCTATATGGATAGGAGAGTCATTCCTTGGTACCCCTTGAAACGATTTTAAACTAAATAACCGTTTTCATTTTAATCAAACACAAATCATTGTTTTTAACCCCCCTATAATAGATCCCTCCATTCTACTTAGTATCATAGGAGGGTCACTTTAATTCAAGAGGGTTCACTCAACTCAAGGTGGATTTATAAAGGAGAAATCATGTGATTGAACAGGGAATGCATTTTGATTAGTCAAGGTAAATCAAAGTGGCGAGTACCGTTCAGAGAAAGTCAGCTCGTTCGCATTTGAGAACAGCTACGAGCGGTGGAAGGTAGCATAAGTAATCACAATATACTAACAACATGGATAACGAGCGACATGCTTATGCTATCATCTAAAAATCTTTCGAGAACTAAACCTCTTAAACACACTATAATTTATGGCGGCCCCACACGTAACATACATAACATTGAACTATTTTCTCTCATCGTCTCTGTTTTCAACTCTCTTATTTCAAAGGATATGGGAATGGTTCAAAATCCCCATTGTAAATCCGAATACCAATAAACGGGAAGGGACACTCCTATGCCTTTTAATTCTCCTGATCTTGCGACGCTAGCATGAGTATTCTGTAGTCGTACACTCCTCTTAAAATGTTGATATGGGTGGGGCTCTGTGGGAAGATCTCTGTTAGACAAGTATAATAATCAATCGGTGGTCTTCCCTATCTTTTTAACGAATTTCACACAACTAAACCATTAAACAAACTTTTTAGAAATTAGTGGGTGCAGCCCAACGAATACACGAGGCTATGCTCCATTATGGAATGTCCCATGATAAAGTAAGAATAGTGAATTATAGCGCTATAACGGAGAGATTATTAAACAGTAGAATCTAGATTATTGGGGTAGATACCGCATATCTGAACCTTCCAAAATTTTGCGAACTCCTGCAACATATTTCCCTGTACGTATTGTTCGGATTCCAAAGTATAATGTAAGATACAAGGTTTTAGTCGGATAACAGACACTTTAACACCTCCTTTTTCCTGCAAACGCCTTTTCGCTGTTCTTATCATCCTCTTTTATATAGTTGTTTAAATTGTTCTTTTTATATTTTGAATTTTAGAATAAAATATTTGATATACCATTATTGAAATAACATGCAAATAAACCCTTAATGACGTCCTTAAATCAGATATTCAGAAGTTGGGAATACAGGGCCAGTATTGGATGAGAAATAGCGGGAGGAGTTGTGAGAGTGGTCTGGTGTACCGAAACTTTGTCGGGCTGGTGATCAATGGCGGGAGTCAGATGGGGAGGTGGTAGGTTTGGTGGATTATCGGTGTAATTATTGAGGAGGGAGTAGAGACGGATGCCTCCACCTGAACGTCGTAACAAGAAAGATCGTTGAAAGCTTGACCAGGGAGAGAGAGGCAGTCAGAGAGAGCACACACAAAGCACGAGAAAACAAAGAGTCCAAAGAGAATCCACACCACCACAAACCCGAAAGATTTCCTCTAACGTAGCAGAAAGTGTCATGGGTGAAGTCCACCTTATATCAGGAAATTTGCATGTACTACCATATACCCAGAATTTATAGAATTTTTCCTTAAAGAGTGAAACAGCTTGCTTGCGTGGCACAAAGCAAGTGGCGCCATAATAAAAACATTTAAAAATAACCAAAAAAATAAACCTAACAGGTACAAAAATGGATAAAAAAATTATTTGAAGTTTTTAAAACAATAAATAACAAGTATAAAGAAAAAAAAAAAAAAAAAAAAATAAATAAAGCAGGGACAATATACTAAATACCAAGAATTATTCTTAAATAATCGTACACTACCGGGCAAAAGGGGAGTGAAAAACACACAAGAACTGATGTTGTTTTCAACTACAAACGCTTTGCTCTGTCCTAGCTGCCAAAATGGGACCGCTTGATATATCAATCGGAATTGTTCATCCGAAAATGAGATGCCATCAGGTTATGACTTATGAGAGCTTAGGTTCACGTATCTCCAAGTCAGATTTATTCAAGAAATAGAACACATTACGTACTATTATAAATCGTATCTGATATTAGGTTACAAATTGCAGCAAGTAACTAAAGCAACAAGTTCTATCCACAAGGGAACTGACGGCTCAAAATATCTGGAGGGTTCCCCTTATTTCTGAAGAGGTTAAACTTACACAACCAAGACACCTGACGAACTCCCGTTACACAATCAGACTGACCGTGAATCCAACAGACAGCCGTATAACTAATACTCCTTACTACAGTCAGGGCTGGAATGATCCCCTGAACTTCCTATGCTTTCAGAGTACACCGATATTTGCTAACAATCAGGCTGGTATCATGCAACCATCAAGTCGATATTCAGATTCATATCGCTTGGTATCCTCCCTCAAACCAACAAACCGATGTAACTTGCATCTTGAGCACGACAACAGGGAGCAGCAATACGATTCTTTGCACCCGTCACAGATAGTTTGGTACTAATATCTGGAGCGTCATAGTGCTGCTAATCAGTCCTCAATTCTATCCTCCTACTCTAGGCGAGAAAAGCTCCGCCCAGAGAAAACTCTCGCAGCAAGTGGTTAGCCACGAGGGATTCAACGTGAGAATGAGGCTATAGAATAACAAATTGGATGGTTATTTATATTGTCGATTATTGAGCAGTATTAGTTTGAGTTCAATAATCAACCTACACCCAAATTCGCCCTTCCATCAGTGGTTAAGGTTCTAGGCTGCTCCAGCGCAAACTCGAACAAAGGGATCATTCCTTCAACTGTATTATTGCTTAATCAACAGATGATAGGACAACTTACAGTTCATGTAAGAGGAACCTTATTTAATCTTCTAATTTCGGTTCTTGATCAAGAGAGGCCAAGAAAAGAAAAAGGAACGCGACATAAGCTCAAGGGCGTATACATCCTCGGATAACAGGCCTTCCGTGACATGAGGTGGATCGTATAGTACGACGGCTCTTTTACCGCCGTAGAGAGAAACATCTCTCGCCTATACGAAACAGGTCGACCCAGTTCTAACCAAGTCCCTAATATATTGTGGGCTCTAGACATGCGAGAACGAGGTGAGAACTTCGCTTACGAGAATCAGCTAGTTCCTTAATTCCCAAAGGTCCGTTTTCCTCGCTCATACACCGTGAGAAAAAAGCGTATAGAAGAATAGGATACTTCACACAGGTCAAGAAAGTAGATACAGCAACATCCTGGTGACCATGACGAAAATAGTCAAGACTGCCCTTGGCGAACACTACTTATAAGACGGACTTTCTACAATAAATTGAAGACGAGAGAGTGATCGATGCACATGCTTTTATGAGCAACGAAATCGGTTCCAGAAAAAAGAGTGTCGTTGATACAAGGAACAAACCATCTACAACAGGACTCTGGATACGAGACCAATCCATAATCCCGAGATGTTATACAATCCCAGAGTTAGGTTCAAATGAGTTTGTAGAACATGAGTCCCATCCAATACATAGACAGCACGCAAACCTCCCTCCTATAACAAACGCAATCACGTCCCTTTAAACAGTCATGACTTTCAACAGCGAGAAATTACGCCCACCGTTAACATCAGGGTAGACACTAATACAGTCCAATACTTTATCCACCTACTATTCTATCGAATAACAAGAGAAGTATCAGATCACCTCCAAAGCTACCTTTCACATCACCGACACATTCAACAATGAGAATCACCCTAAACAGGGAAACAGCCAATCACGATACTTTGTGATTACCTGCTGAGTTAACATGATTAGGGCCAACGGTACCCTCCTAACATAATGAGGGTTGTCATCGGGAAGGTTTATATAGAGCGGATCCTGTGAATGGACCTGAATGTCATAAGAAGTATATATAACGGAGTATGTCAGTCTGATTTCGATCAAGCAAATCCGAAGGGATGTATAACGCACACTCGATATGTCGGTCTATCAGATCCCCCTCCCACGTAAGGGAAGACAAATTTGTGTATTCTGTGTGAGTGTCGTCCGTTTGTAAGGGGCCACATGCGGACGGAAGTTAATCTGTTCATACATTCGGACCGATCACAACCGCCAACCGCTACGCACTATACATAGACAACATAAGAGCGAACCTCCAGACAGAGTACGCGCACCCCGGCACAACCAATAAGGAATCTCTAAAGCCGAAACATAGATGAAACACGAGGCCATCATGGTGTCGAAACAGAAACAACATAATTCCACCCTTACAGCATATCCCGCGGACAATCACACAGGGCACAGACCATACACCGTAGCTCAGCTTAGACCGCTCCAAGGAAGTTTCTGGAATCCTTGCTAATCTCAGGGTGCACAAAAGTCCGAGCAGTCTGGGGAGGCCCGATGTATCGATGGTTATTCTTCAGTATGAAGGAAGCAGTCAAACCAGTCAGGAGCTTTAAACTGCAGACGAAGTCTCCAACGTGTAATATACAAGGGGCGCATCTTTCCAGTAGACGTAACATATCTACACAGCTCATGGAATAATGCCAAGTCACGGCTAGATGATTTAGTAAATAGCTGATAGCAAGGTAGTGACTAGTAACTATAGACCACCCAAACATACGCTCGTATATCATTAAAGCTAAGTGCTAGAGCATATCCTTATATATCCACCAGAACCATTTAGAGTGAGTGACTGTGTGATAGTAGATCAGATTAGTTACAACTCAAATTTTCTTCTCAAGTATTGTTAGTAACAGTAGTATTGTTCCTCTACGGGAACCAGTAGTATCAGTTGTAACAAGTAGCCTTCCTGTAGAAACTGTCGTGTTAGGAAGTAGCGATAGTTATAGTGCAGGCAGGTGAAAAACAGAAGCAGCATGCAAACAACATGTTGAACCACGCGATCACCGGTGCATTGAAACAAGTTCGTGGCGGAGAAGGTCTTGGCTAGCAAAATTATTTGTGAATGCTCCACCTGGGCAGTAAAAAAACTTTCCAGTTGACAGATGGACTCATGCCGCTCTTGTTAAACACCTAGCTGGAAATAAATCCGGTCTATTAGCCAAGGTCAGAAATTGACTGAGTCCGAGAGCAAATTTCGTAATCTTGCGTCGAAAATAAGAACACATAGCAGACGGTGCGCATTCTGGGTAGCATATGATTGCACTGTCCGGTTGTTGATAGTGGGCAGGGGTAGGTATCAGAAATTGATCATTGCGAGTGAGTTGGAATAGACGAGATATGCATCTGAAATTAGACCTTTAACTAGGAACAACCAGTTGAGCTTTGCCATGCTGCACATAAAGTAGGTTGGTCGTCAAGCAATTGAGGTGGGACTATCAGCCACTGGAGAGGTCAGGCAGAATTGCGCGAATTGACAATCTAACCGCTCAAACCTAAGTATTCCTGTACGCTTTATTTCTATGCATTAGCTTTGCCAGAGAGAGCGGCAGCCGGCAACAGGCGTGAGATGTTCTCCCATAATTTCCTTTGAAGAATCAATTTGATTATCCTGCCATACTTTGGGAAACTACTCCTCTTCGGAGGGATATGAGCTTCTTCGCCATGATTTTGCTATTCCCAAGAAACAACTCTGCGTAGTAGAGGAAACGAACTCGATATAATTACAGTACATAGCTTCGGCGTAACTCTACACGCCTAACGCTGTACGTATGTCCATAACAAACCTCATGTGGGCCTAGTTATGATCAACAGTAAACAGTTCTATATGACAAGCTAATGTCAGTGGTAAAGACAAACTAGCGAACATCCTGAGATAAAATCAAACCAATGATCATGACTGCTTAAAAGTTGATCATTGAGAGGTTTCAGAACCAAGACTGTATGCTAGTGGATGATTGGGTCAGGGTACAATAAAACATGTACATACAGAGAACACACTCTCTAAGTTTACGAATAAATGTAAACAAAAACCTACCCTATATAACAACAGAGTTTCATATTTAAGGACAGCCGCTGATAATAGTTGCTTTTATAGTTATTTTCTCTTGATTTTCCTCATAGGTAGTCATATAGTTTTGATGAGAGGTCTTAGTTTTTCTTTGGTGCTTACATAGTGCGACGCAGAATAGAACTTCTTATCTAGCTTATTCTCCTACAAGCCAATGTTTTGAAATGCCAGTTCGCGAGTCAACCGGTGGTCTCAGACTTGTAGGATGTTGTTCCTGATATAAAATTGTTTAACTGGACAGAAAAGCACTCTTCCTCTTCACCTGTCATGACCAACCCAATTGACTGATCGATTAAAGGGTTTTCTCACCAGGACTCAAGTCCGGTGCCGAGACACTAGGTTAAAGAATTTTAGCTGAGTATGTTTCCATTAGCGGCGAGCGTGTGGTGATAACTGGCCACCCTTGGCTACACCTATTCCAAACTCTCCAAATACAGTGAGTTCGACAAGGTTTCATGGTCACAAGTACTTTATTTGTTTTGTGTACTTAATTACAGGAGGACATTGACCACTTGTGTTCCAAGTGGGCTTTCTGATATTGTTCCTTTATCAAAACTAACAAGAGCCAGTCGTTTCCGTTTTCTTAATTTAAGATTCACGACCACCAAGAATTCTTCCGTTGGTGCTTACGAAAAGTTCCGATCGATATTCTCTGACCGATAATGGTGCTGAATTCACTTCTTCAAGACTTTCCAAAAGTTCGTGATCAATGGAAAACAGAAACACAAAGCGATATACACGGGGAACTTCGCATCGCTACACTCCCATGCCTAGCAATGGGTTCGTGACTGCTTCTAACAGATATTTAAATACGATCATCAAATGCCTTTGGTACTTGAAAATCCTCCACAATGGCTGGGATAGGAGGAAGCTTACACTTCTTACTGCTTCTTATTTATCAACCTAACAGCCGGAAGAAGGGCCACATACGTGCTGTCTTCGGTATGTTCACCTTCCCGAACTTTCTTTTTCGCAAGAAAACATTCTCAACACACAGATTTTTCCTCAAATTATGGGGGAACTGAAGGTAAGTGGCGAAAGCTTCGAAGTTTTCGCTTTATCGCGTTGGGCGATGACAGAAAGTTGCCAAATAGATGTAATTGAACACTCCGCACTCACTGGTCATAGCACTATTCAGAAGTTCAAGAGCCGATGGGAAGCGCCCTATAGCGTGAGACTCATCACTCGCAGTTTATTGAATCCACTCGGGTCAACCTAGGCCATTAGAGACGTGCTGTGGACGCAACAAAAAATAGCAAATTACAGAAAGTCCATTTCTCCTCTATTACGAGGATTGGTAAAGATATATTACCCACTTACCTCGGCAAATACTTAGCTCGCGAACCGCGCTACTGAAAAGGTAGCGCGACAGAAATTCTATACCAGAGCAAGGAGGATGAGAGAAAGTTGCGCATGTAAGAGCAAGAAGACTCTGATGTTGAATTCAGCTAGACAAGTCACGTTCTTCCAATATCGATGCACCTGCATGATTAGAGATAGAAGATCTTCCCATTTCAAACCATTTTTCGATATAGACTTCGTTTGTATTGGCACAGAAAAAACGATTTATGAGGACATATTTTCTTCCTACACTAAAAGCATTACTACATCCCCAGATAGGATTCATTATTTCTGTAACAACTGAGTTGCCCTCAACTTAATTGGGAGGACCTAATGAACAACTGAAACAGTTCAGATAACATAGTCTTTTTTCACGCCAGTAAGTTTCACAAAACCTTTCCTCCTTTCTCAGGCTTAGACGAGAATTTGAAATCTTGAGTCACGGCACGAAGAATCGAATAAATGACTCTACCATCATGGGTGAGAACTCTAGTCCTTATTTCACCTTAGTAGTGATTTTTCAGCCTCTTACTTCGGTGTCTTTGCCGCCCAGAATGGTTATACTTTTGCTGTCCACCTTACATATCCAACCTGAATCTGTAAACCAGATTTCTTACCCGAGATTACATTCGTCAATCTTGCGGACCGGCTTACCAATACCATTATTTTCTTCCTTTGGGAGACAGCCGGCCGATGGCAAGATCTTCCTTGACTGTATTTTGGATTTGGTTTCTCCCCCGCTTTTGTACATGTCCCAGTGTGTATAAGCCCAGTCTCAGGACTTATCATGAATTCTGATTCTCCATGAATTTATCGAACATTGCACTAAGCTTCACAGACCTTCAAGGTTTTTTCGCAGTCCTGTTATCCACAGGGAGCTGAGAGTCACACACTATTGTGGTCATCATTTTTAGCCTTCCCAATCTCCGGCATAACGAAATCCACACAATAGCAGTTAATTTTCTCACTCAGGTTTTAGAGTGAATTGTAGATGGGTCACAGCCTGTTCCATTTCCTTAGCGGGTCCCTTTCTGTTTGGTGGGCATAAGTTGATTCAAGGGAGACATGGATTCCATATCTCCTCTGAGTCCTGTCAACAGTTTCTTACGATTAGTTTTGCGTCGGAAATGAATTAACTCGGAAAGCAGAGCAATATATTCGCCTCCACCTCTCGCTATCTAGGAGTCCGCATATATTACAGCCTCTTACAATATCATATATCGTTCCCCTCATCAGACAGTTCTCTCAACTAATACATCATCCCAGGTTCCGTTCTCATATTACATTTCTCTCTAGTACTTTTATCTTATCCTTATCAGATATATCTGCTATCGGAGAACGTAATCATCCTTTCAATACATTATCAGTCAAAGGAACACACCACCACCAGGGCTAACCAGATACATTCATATTTCATGATTGGTGAGGGTTCTGCGTGCATATCATATCTGCCTCTACATTCTTCCCAAAACCTTAACTGAGAGTATGAAGTGTCTAGAGGTTTGAGATATTCACCATTAAGGAGACGAGCTATCGGCGAACCAGTCTGATATTCAACTGAATTGTGCACACGATCCTCGTCACTGTTTTGCAGTCGACTCTCCGTATGGGACCAGGTAGCCTATTCGACTTGCGCCAATGATAGATGCGAGCAACTTCCTCTTCGAATAGCGTAACTTAATGATAGCTTGGAATGTCGTAGATTTTGATTTATATTTGTTCTCTCGGTTAGTCAGCCTAATCACTCTCTTCAAATAAAGTTAACTGGTTTTTCCAGA
>JABUQX010044608.1:5000-7500 GCA_015478945.1 Trachelipus rathkii
GGGCTCGAGCCGACGGCGGACAGAAGGGCCGGGGACGTTTTCCATTACCCGGTAGAGGGAGGGCGAGGAACCCCGCGACCACCCAGAATACCAAGAGCGGGCGGTTCGGACGACCCTCCCCGGAGGGGGGAAACTCGTCCTACCCTGTCGTTCCCCGAAAGCCGCGAGACCCCGACTCCTGCCACCTTTGCGGTTTACCCTGTGGGTATTCCTTTAGTTAAAAAAAAAAAAAAAAAAAACTTTTTAAACGACGGAGTCGGTAAAAACCTAAACTCGGTCCTATATTATTTTTGAATTCATGTCCGTTCACCCCTTTAACTTAACTGTTAGGATCCCGTATACTAGAAATATTATGAAAAAAAAACCAAAAAAAAAATCAAACTGACGGAGTCTTAAACATAACAGGTCCTATACAACCTATTATATATATATATATATATAATATATACTCTCTATATATTATCTAGACCAGGCCCCAGCTTATAGAGGGGATTTTTTATTTGTATTTTGAACAATGTATACCTGGTGCCATTTTATTTCAGAACTGTGAAAACGCCCTCGGCCTGAAAAGGTTTAAAAAAAACCAAAAAATTTTTTCCCAAGAACGATTAAACCATGATTAGTTCTACCGCCAGATCAAATGGAATTTGTGGCACCTTAGCAAACTTGACCGAGTGGATATTGGTTGTTAGACACAGTAAGACACAGCTACCGGTGACAGCCACGTATTTGTGTTTGCTCTTGTAATATAACTTTGTAATCATGGCAGTTACTCGGGAAAAGGTGAGTTTATATCTCTATTCGTCAATAGATCGACAATTATTAGTGAAAACAAAATGGCCATTCAATCGGAGATCCTTTTGTGCGTGTGTTTTCTTTCACAGTGAAAAAAGAACTCATTAAGACACGCACGGTAATCTTGTATCTGATGAAATTGTTCCATTTTAGAGCAAAGCAAACTATTCCAACAAAAGCAAAACCGAGCTATTTTTACAAAAATTATTGAGCTTTGCATGACAAGTTACAGATTCAATACAGGAAATTGCCAAACACAAGCAGAAGCATCTCAAACAAAACAGTGAAACAGAGTGTTAAAAACACCTTTTTGATATTGCTCCACGCAATGCTACCAAATAATGGACGTGAGAAAGATAAATACGTTTTTCATGCAGCTCAAAGAGAAGTAGACGTAGCCATTCATAGGCCACAATTGATATTAAAAGCTCTGCTAGAGAAGCCTAGAAAATGCAAAAGATAGAAGAGATGTGGAAGCGGCAAACAAAACGTGAAGATACTCAGAAGAGGAAATATAACTCTCTCTAGCATTTTAGCTCAAGTTACTCCACTAGCCGATCACTTCAAAAACCTCTATTACTGATTCACACGACCAGATTTGAACCCTATTATTAACCCAAAACCTTCATCCAGTGGATGTTGCAAGAAAAAAGCGATATTGTGACACCTGATGTGCATGATATTGGATCGACTAAAATAAGTGATCGCACTGCTTTAATTTGTTGTTGGCATCCACTGTTACATTGCCCTTGCAGTCGATGGTGATGACGTAGTTTTCAGTAGATAGTACATTGCAAGAGGTAATCAGAAGCACTCTACGTTAAAAAAAATAGCTGAGGTATAAAACAGTTCTTTTTACAAAAATTACCAGTAAAGTACATTGGGATGGTATAAAATTCCACCAAGATATCCAACTGGTTCACAAATTACAGCAGAGTTTACTATAGTAGTATCAGCCAGAAGGTATTCAAACTGTAAGCTGGTCCCAAACTTTGTTCAGGAAGGCGCATTGATATTGGAGAATGCTGTAACTTGAATGTTGAGAATCGGAACTTTGGAAAATATATAGCAGGTCATGTGCTCCATGTTTTTTGACATACGCTGCCAGCCAATACGTGTGGGTAATAAAAACAAGGAGCCTGCACATAATAGAATCCACGCTTAGGAGATTCAACTGCTTCAACTGGTTCCTGTCGACTCATATTATGAACAATTTCGATGTATTTGAACAAGTGCCTATGGAAGCACCCTGCTGGACAGAGACACAGCTGCTTATAAACTATTTCAGACAGTTGCGGAAACAATAAAAATAACAGATTCTCAGACAACCAAATCGAGCATTCCAGAGAAAGAGGCAATTGTGCGTTCTGCCAACAAAAGCTTAAGAAAAATCGCATCAAGAAAAGATTATGCTTGAACTTTGGCAGTTGACTATTACTAATTCTTGGGCAGACGTTCCTCCAAAGGAGTTCATTTGTGAACCAGGTGCCACTGCATTGAGCAAGGAGGATGGCCACGAGTTTTATATGCAATACAAATGTTTACAATTTCAGAGTCAAATCCAAATGACTAGAAGAGAACTCACTGGGACTGCGAAAACTGTTCGGTTGCAGTCATCTTCTATGTGAGCAATTGGTTTGCAGCACCTAGTGCGCCAAAATCACCAAGAACTGAGCTGCAATTTCTCCAGAAACTTAAGTTATGA
>JABUQX010044608.1:12500-18852 GCA_015478945.1 Trachelipus rathkii
TGAGAGTTGCAGAAGGTTTCAAGATCTTAGATTAGAATACAAGTGAGAGCTACAGGGCGATAGTTAGAAGGATCAGAGCCCGGCCCTTTTTTTTCGGAATAGGTTGGACATGTGCGTTCTTCCAACACTGAGGGAAAGTGTTTGTATTGAGACATACAAAATATAGTTGAACGAGGGAAGGGGCCAGCAAGGAAGCACACTCCCTCAAAACTTGGGGAGGAATGCCGTCCGGGCCACCCGCCTTCCTAACGTTCATAGATTTCAAGAGCCCATGCACCCGATCAATTTAATCCAACAGGAAAGGCATAGGACACCTGAGGGAGAAGGAGGAGGAGGAGGAATACCAGAATCATCCAGGGTTGAGTTAGAGGAAAATAGGAGGCCGAAGAGATTGGCCTTTTCAGTTGGAGAATTAACAACAGAACCATCATATCGAATAAGAGGAGGAAAGGCAGATTTACAGAAGTTACTAGAGATGTTTTTGGCAAGAGGCCATAAAGATTTGTCAGTAGGAGAACCAAGGAGGTTAGCGCACTTTCGTTTGATGAAAGCCCGCTTTGCTCGTCGAAGAGTATCCCTTGAAAGATTTCTAGCTGAATGAAAATTAGCAAGAGTGATAGGAGAACAGAATTTTTCCATCCCGATACGCACTGTCTCTAGCCTGAATGGCCAGAGAACAAGCACGATCGAACCATGGATTATGAGGAGAGAAAGATTTAGTTGAAGAAGGAATGAACCTGCTCATCCCATCAACGATTACAGCTCCCACCTTATCGGCAGAAGTCGAAGCGTCACCAGAGACAAAGCAGTCATTCCAATTATAGTTAGCGTAGAAACAACGCAAGGCCCCCCAATCGGCCCGATCAAAGTGCCAAAAAAACGCGTAGGGCAGGATGGAGCTGTTGAAAAAAAAGTATAAAAATTAAGAGATAGAAGGTTGAGGTCAGATTTATCAATAGGAGCGAAGGCGGTGTGTTTAAAGAGAGAAGGACTAGTGGTGAAACATAAGTCAAATGTGTTCAAGAATTGGTTGGAACGATCCGGAATGTGTGTGGGTTCTTTAATTAGTTGCTCCAGATCGTTGAGAATACTAAATGATTCGGCCTCCTCCCCACCTAAATCAGTATGAGAGGACCCCAACCATTCATGTTGTGTACATTGAAATTCCCCTAAATAGAGGACCTCAGTATTTGGATGAGAAGATATAACATTCTCGTGAGAAGTAGTAAGATATTCAAAAAAGGCGTGAAAATCTGTTCTGTTATAAGAACAGTAGCAGAAGCACAAGATTATTGTAGTAGAAGGAAGAAAGATTGTAAGCCACAGAACATCGAAGTTAGGAGATTATATATATATATATATATATATATATATATATATATATATATATTTATTTATATATTATATAAATTATATATATATATTTTATTTTATATATATATAGATAAGATAGAATATATATATATATATATATATATATATATATATATATTAATTTAATCCATTTATTTTACTTTACTTCGGCGTTAAATAATAGGCACCCGAAAGCTGTGCACATACACGACCAAAAGGTTCCGAGGTAGGAAATGAATCAAGCTCCTCTCGAATGCGGTTACTTTGACCTCAGGAGCAGCCAGACCTATTCTTATTATTCAGATAAGAAGGACTACATATTTCCATTCCTCTTAAAAATTGTTCTGTACTGATGACTACTTTTGTGCTATAAGAATGTGTGGAGAACCATTTTATATAAACATTGAAAACATTGGTTTGTTATATAGGCAGAGAAAGTTTGGCGAAAGTTGTTTAATATATGTAACCAATTATAATTTCTTTAACAGACCTCTGAAACCTAAATTTAATAGACAGTAGCTCGTTATTAATATTATTAAAAATATTAATATTATTAATTGAGTAAATATGAACGAAAATGAGGGAACTGTTTGTTAATAGTGCAAGAGAAGTGTGTCCTACTGCGAATGTAAATATTTTATTTTTAATATTTGCGAATACGAATTTGGAAAATAGATAATGGGAGTGTGTTCCCGACTTTACCAGTGGAGTACATGTAAGATTGAACATAGAGGTTAAATCCAAGGTTAGAGAGTTACATAGAGAAAATATGAGACTATGTAGAAAGGTGTGTCGCAAGACCCCTTCTCAATGGAGGGGGTATGTGAGTGAAGAGTTCAGAAGAGTAGTGTCCGTTGTAATAGCGATGAAATGAAGAGAGTTTCCTAACAAATCCATTGATAAGACGAAAAGCCTTAGACTCAACCATTTCAAAAGGAGCAGTGTGAGTGGAATCACCCCAAATGTATAAGGCAAACTCTATACAGAGGCGAATGACACCCCTATAAAGATCAAGCAACTGAGGTGGCTTGAAGAAATTCTGAATGAGCCTCAGAACACCTATCCTTTTAGAATCTTGTTTGGAAAAAGAAGTAACGTAATCCTTCCAATTTAGGTCACGAGAGAAATAAACACCAAGAATATTACAGACAGACGAAGGTTTGAATTATGTGTTTTCAAAGAAGATGTTACAGCTGTGAGAAAGATTATGTGGAGTGGAAAGATGGGGGAACTAAGTTTTAGAGTAATTGAAAAAAACCTTGTTCTCAATGCTTTAAAGAAATTGGAGAAAAATCATATGCTAGTTGATCCAAGGGAGCCCTTCCAACGTGTGCTAATTGTTGTTGGAAAGAACGTCTATCAAAATGAGGGGAGTAATGAAGGGTGAATTCTTCGTCATAGGAGTGGATATGTGATGAAGTACTGTAATAGAGAGAGAGTTAGAGATAAAACAGAACCATGAGTAACACCACTATTTATAGATTTTAAGGATTAGTGGTGAAATTCATCAAAATACTGAGGGAAAGAGGACCAAGAAACAGAAAGACTAGAAAGAAGATCGTCAGTAGAGCGCATCTTACGAAAGTCGTACTTATAATCAGAGATAAGATTAGAAGAATTGAGGTGTTTTCCAATCTTCCTGTTTAGAATAGATTCGAAAACTATAGAAATAACAGAAGTTAGAAATTTGATAACAGTTTTAGGGTTGAGATTAATTCCCTTTTGTTGGTACAGGCGCACCTTTCCAAGAAGAAGGGAAGACCAAAGTTAAAAGGCAGAGAGGAAATAATTTAACAAAGCCAAGTGCAAGTTTGAAAGCACAAGTTTTGAGAACTGCAGGAGGAATACCATCAGAATCGTACGCCTTCTTAATGTTAAGCACAGTAAAAGCAGAAATAACATCTTTAGAAGAAATTACAAAATCAGCATAAATATGTTGGAGGAAGATGGAGAAGAAAGAGTAGCACTGGAACCGTCTAAGGTGGAATTAGAAGCAAAGGTTTGAGCAAAGAGATCAGCTTTAGTGAAAGGTTAAACGGCAGTTATGCTGTCGGAAATTACTAAAGGAGGGCAAGAGGAAGAAGCAAAGTTACGAGTTAACATTTTTTGAAAAATGTTAGAAAGGACTTTAGGAAGAGGAGCCAGTAAGATTATTGCAATTTCTACGAAGAAAAGAAAATTTTAGTGTCATGGAGAATAGATTTTGCATGAGTTTGGGATGAAATATAAGTTACAAGGGTTTCTGGAATTTGAAGATGACAGTAATTCGTAAAGGTAGCGTCCCTGTGGCTAATAACATGTGAACAAGCAGAGTTAAACCAAAGTTATCTAAGTTTAGTTGTAGGTAAAGATCATGGGGTGCACGCCTCCATGCCATAGACAATTAGCTAGGGCTTTGCACACTCCGAGGGCCTCTTTCTACGGGAAATTTATGGGAAATCAAAGAAATACGACCGCAAGTCCGACTTGTTTGCATCACCGAAGTGCCAAAAACGTTTTCTCACCGTAGACCGGGGTCTTTCCTGAGGAAGACATCAAGAGATAGAACAGTAAGTAAATATAAGAGAGTGATCGGAGGACCACAGAGGAGGAAAGAATTTAACAGAGTAAGGAGAAGGATTAGAGATTAGGAAAAGGTCTATAATGTTGGGTTCATCTTAAAGAAGACCCGAGATACGAGTAGAAAGCTGCACTAACTGGTCGAGGTCATTCTGGAGAGAAAAGTGATGGCAAGTTAACTAACTGTGTCTTGAGAATTAGAGTAAAGCAATTGGCCATGATGAACGTTGAAATCACCAAGAATGATGATTTCAGAGAAATTTGAAAGAGAGAGAATGTGTTCTAATTTGGAGCCTAAGTTGTCGAAGAATTTAGGATAGTCAGTTGAGTTAGGAGACAGATATACAGAACAGACGAAATTAGTGGTAGATTGAGAGGTTAGTTTTATGAATTAGGTAGAATATTCGGAAAACTTCAATTCAAAGACTGAAACAAACAACATCATTGAACACATTGGCACAACAACGGCATTTGGCTGAAAAGTGAGGAAAGAGATAGTTGAGTTTGAAGTTAGAACGCTTAAATATCTAAATTTTATTTAAGAAGATGAGGTTTATAGTAGAAGAGGTAATGTTCAACAAGATGAAAATTAGATTTAAAACCGAGAAGTTTTTAGAAATTTATGGAGAAAGGAGAGCGTACATCAAAACAGGCCGGCAATTCCGTGACGGCACCAACTTCATCACCAGAGGCTGTTGATGGCCTTTAATGGTGATGAGTGTAGGGGTAGATAAGGGGTTATTTCTGGAAGCCTTTTAGGAGACTAATCGCGTGGAGGCCATTTTTTACCATTTCTTTTCTTTTTAAAAGGTAAGTGTTGTCTATAATTGTATTTTATGATATGTGATAAGGGAGATCTTACTCCAATGTAAGAAGAATGTGGATATGAGCGCAAAAGGGGAGAACCAATGGGCGCTGGAATACCATGGGAAGTACTCTAAGACTCCATATATGCCCAATGGTGGGTAATCTCATCACTTCGGGAGCGCTATTTCCTTCCCATATATATATATATATATATATATATATATATATATATATATATATATATATATTATATATATTATATTATATATATATATATATTATATATATAATATATTATTATATAATAAAACGATTTTGAACCAGGAACTTGAATAATGTTTTTAAAATTAGATGCCCTACGCTTAATATTGCGACGTATGTTGGAAAGGAGGAGGAGATCCTGGAGATGATGAGAGAGAGGAGGATCGACGTGATGGGAATGGCGGAGATGCGAATGAGAGGAGAAGAGAGAGGAAGAGATATGGAAGGAAGATATGTATTGATATATAAATGGGTAGAGGAGGGAATGAGGAAGCATGGAGTAGGCTTCATAATAGGGCCAAAGATGTCCCCGTTCATACAGACTATAGAAGTCTTAAACGAAAGGCTTATAAGATGCACCTTTAAAATCAAGGGAAAGAGGTTCCACTTCTATCAGGTATATTCGCCGCAACAGGGACACCCGGAAGAGGAAAAAAAGGAAAAGGGAACAGTTCCACTGGAAAGTTGGAGGAGATGTAGAACACGGAAGAAGAGAGGAGGATATACTGTTGCTGATTTGAGATTTCAATGCACGAGTGGGAAGGTGAAGAAACGAGGTGGAGACAATGGTAGGACAGTATGGAAAGGAGATAAGGAATATTGAAGGAGAGGTGCTGATAGATTTTTGTTTGAGAAAGGGATTGAAGATCATGAATGTTTTTTTTCAACGAAGGGACTCGCATAGGTTCACAAGGTATAGGTGGAACAATATCCCAGGAGAATTCGATCAGAGATATATTATAAACTATAAAATATCGTCTGATAGTAGGATAATAAGGAATGTTAAAGTAATACCTCGAGTAACAATGGATTCGGATCATAGATTGTTGGTAACGGACCTGGTGGTGAAGGCAGAAAAGCTGCAGAATATAGAAAAGAAAAATGTGATTAAAGTGGAATCACTGAAGGAATGTGACATGAAAAAGGAATATATTAGAAAAATAAGTGAGAACTTAGAACAATTAGAAGGAGTAGGAGAGATAGGGGAGAAACAAGAAACGATAAGAAGGGTATTAGAAAGATGGGTAGGAGGATCGAAGAAAAGACACACAAAGGGGTGGACTGAAGAAGTGAAGAAGCCAATAAAGAGGAAAACGGTATTAATGAGAAGGTGGCTGAAAAATAGAACTGTACAAACAAGAGCTCAGTATGTGGAGACAAGAAATGATGCATGATGAGAGTGAAAAGAAAGTAGAAGAAGAGGCTGCAAAGAGAGAGGCGGAAGAAATGATGGAAAATGGGAGGAGATGGAAATAGAAATGGAAAATGTTTGATAAGTAGAAAGGAAGAAGATTTTTAGACTTTCAAAAACATATAGAGATAAAGAGGAAGTGTGCAACATCAACGATAAGCTTTTGGTGAATCATAAACA
>JABUQX010044609.1:0-21361 GCA_015478945.1 Trachelipus rathkii
AAAGAAGAGATAAAAATGGTCTCGTTTTTTTTTTAATGTAACATTTTGTTTTATTTATTATTTATATATCAATTTTCTTTTTCATTTTTTTTTCTTTAAATTTGTTGGGTAAACTGGTGCGATGCCAATACCAAAGAGCCTGCACAGCACTGATTAATTTTTGTTTGCTTCCATACGCAATACTTTATTTTTTCTTTCGCCACTTGCATTCAGGTTGCTTTAGAAAATTTATTGGTCATCACACTATTTTTTCCAAAATGAGCGCACCACATACTGCACCACCCGGGTGCATCGGCCAACTATTAATATATATTACTATCAATGGGATGGGGAAGTCGGAGTCGGGAGTCGGGAGTCAGGAGTCCCGATGCGTTTTTTCAGGGGTAAGTTGGAGTCGGAGTGTCGGAAGTCGGTTGAGTCGAATTTCCAAAATTTTGTGTAGTCGGAAACGGGATTTCGATTATAAAATAAACGATTTCTTTTGACCTAATAAATCAATTTTTGTTATTTCTTAAATTTAATAAAATAATTTATGTTTATTTTTCAGTAATTTTTAATATATAAATATGACGTACATTTTTTTATTTTGGCATTTGTTGTTTGTAGCCAATTTGGGGTGTTTATTTTTAACTACCCACAATCATAATAAGTAGAAAAGTTAAGTAATTTTATATAAATTAATTATTCAGTTTTGATAAAATAAATATAATAAATTAATTAAGTTTTGATATTTTACAAATTTATTATTTTTTACTGTTTGGCATGGTTTTGTAGTTTGTGAGCAATGACCTTGATTATTTTGACTCAGTAAGCAAGTGTACCTTAGTCGATATATATATTTTTAATTTCTTTTTATAAACTTTCGTATATTTATATTATTTATTATATATATATATATATTTTATTATATATATTATTATAATATATATATTATATTATTTATTTATTTATATATATATATTATATATATATAATATATATTATATATATTATATATCTCTTCTTTTCTCACCCTAGATACTCCTGTAAGCGTGAACGCTTGTCAGATGTTCTGGAACTGAAACCCCTCCACCCGCGTTTCGTGTTTCCTCATTTTAGATTTACCTGATTTCTTCCAGCTTTTCCTCTCATCCCTACGTTTTCTTTCTCTCATGGCCTTTGCCCTCTACGTTTCTTATCGAACTATGCTGGTTCTTGGCTGACCTATTCCACCTAGCGTCTTCCTTATCTGGCCTTCCATACTGTAGTTAACCATGTTATTTTCTTTCGTGTAATCTTTTATCCCTCATCATCTCATTCATTATGTTCTCGTACGCATCGTATAGCTTCGTCCTTTTCATCAAACCCAGTAATATTTCTCTCCACCCCCAGCTCCTTCTCTTATATTCATTCATTTCCTCATTATCTATTCTTGCCTCCTCGTAATCTCCCTTTTTATGGATCTTAACACCTTCCTATTTCACACGTTTTGTAATCCTACTTTCTTTAAGTTTTTGTAGTTAAAGCCCATGCTTCGCAACCATACGTTAATATATTTCGTAGAATAGACACGTATATTACTATTTTCACTTTTCGAGGGACATTTCTGTCTCGTATTAGCGGATATAGCAATCTTAATGTATTGTTAAGCTTTTCCATTCTACTATTTAATTATATGTTAATAACATTTCCCACCCCAAAACAAACTCCAAGGTATTTAATCTGATCAACCTGCAAGGTAGTGTTCTCTCCCCGATTTTGTTTATCCTTCCCTCCTCCTCTTTTTTTACTTAATCAACATCATCCTTCATCTTCTCTTCATATTATTCGTTCATTTTTCTCTCTTCTTCCTCAACTCCTCATTTCCAATCTTGCAATAATCTCTGCCTAAGAGCCTCTCTGATTCCGCCACCAAGCTAAGGTCATCTGCGTATGTTACCAATAGACAGTTCCGCCCACTCGTCTCTGTGACCATATTTTCCTACAATAATTCCCCATGAACAGGATAAACAAATTCGGAGAGGAGTAACACTATTCCTTTTTTTTTTGTTTCTTGTTTTCAGTATCCTCGTCCACAAACGAATATAAAGCTCAACTTCCTTAAGCAGACCTTTTTTGCTTATCTCTCCTCTTCTTCTTTCTTCTTATTTCTCTTTTTCTCTCTCTTCTCTCTCTCTCTCTTCTCTCACTTCTTTCTCTCTTCCTCTTCTCTTTATATTTATATTTATTAATCATATATTATATTATTTATATTATATATTTTATATTATATATTATTTATATTATATACTTATATATTGTTATTATTATATATTTATTATATTCAATATATATTTTATATATTTATGTTATATATATATTATTTTATTATTTATATAGTATTATTTGTTGTAATATTATTGTTTTACTTAATCGGCCACGGACAGAACGGGGTAAGCTCGAGTTTGATCGAATAAATATAAATTTTTCAACACTTTTCGACTGTTAACATATAATTTATGTTTTTATGTTTTTATGTTTCATTATTATGATAATTATTTTTTTGTTCTGTATCTTGCTTTGACCATGATTCCTGATTCTTGTATCTATTATTCTCTTAACCTATTATACTCTTATTTTACTCTAATTTCGCTGCCCTAGGAATCTAGGTTTAATTTTGGAAATAATAAATAATAAATTCATTTATATATATATTAGAACATCAATTTATGTATCATAGATGCTTACTGAAAAAATAATTTTTATGATCCGATTTCCTCGTCCGTGTGGGTCTGTTAAGTAACTTGTCCATATATATTATATATATATATATATTAATATAATTATACTATTATTATTATTATATATTTTATATATTATATTGTATTAGATATATGTAGGGTAGTATTATTGAGATAATTTTAGTATTATAGTATTATATTTGTATATATGGTATTTTATTAGGTATAGTGATTGTGGTTTATTGTATTATATTATATGGTTATATTAAGTATTGTGTATATATATGGAGTTTTTTGTTATTTTTAATAATTTTATTGTTTGGTATAGTATTACGTCCATGGTCTAAGTATATGTTGGGAGAGGAATACAGGTTTGTTTTCTGGTTGGGTTAAAAGTGGAATTGTAGTGATGAATTGTGTTGCTAGGTATTTCATTAATGACTAACCGTTTATGAAATGTTTAGGGTTGGAAAGGTTGTTTTTTTGGTTTGTATAAAAGACTAAGTATTTTAATATTTATTCAAAATTAAATCCAAATTAATTACAGTCTAATAGTGCAATAAAATTTCCCCCATTTAAAAAACTTTTTTTTTGAAATTGCAAAAAAAAGTTAAGGTCTGCACAAACTCCTAAAACTGAAGAGATCATCATTTCGCATTACCAGCATAATAAAAAGGTGTGAAATTAAGAGTTTTCATGTATGTGTAATTGAATTTAGTGATATTATTTTTTTAAGTTATTAGTGGTTCAACTTTTGGGTAAAACCTGGTCGGGGTAAAACTGGTAACTATATTTTCATGTTATAAATAATTTTTTTTTTTTAGTTTTTAATAATATTTTCCCCTTATATATAAATATAAGTATAAATAACCTAGGTATGTATTATATTACCGTGTGTTATATATTAATATTTTAACTTTATGTACGTAAAAAAGTAGGCCAAACTTTACATTAGAGTTACGCCAGATATCTAGAGAACTACGATACTTACAAGAAAACCAATTACCATATTTGTAATCAGCGTATAAAAGCTTTATTACTGGAATGTTGTTAAAAAAATTAATAATAATATTTTTTTTTAATTTATATATAAATATATATAATATATATATATATTATTATATATATATATATATATATATATATATATATATATATATATTACACATTGTTTTTATATTTATATATTATATTTAATATTTATATTTTTTTTTATATATTATATATATATTTTTATTTTTTTTAACCAACAACTTTTCACGATTAAGTTGTTTATGTGGTATGCTAAAAAATATGTATAATTTTGGGTCTCGCGTTATAAAATTTTAGTTAGGAAAATTAAAAAAAAAAAGAAATAAAAAAAGAGATATTATTAATAGTTATAGTAATATTTGTTATTTAGAAATCCGTAGATTATAGAGACTCTTTTATTTTGGTTACTTCGTTAAAAGTAAATGACTTCTATTAAATTGTTGTTTTTGTTTTATTACTTAAGGAATACCCAATGGGTATATCTTGCTACTCTGTGGCAGGATGTCGGGTCTGCCGTCCTTCCGGGTGAACTATCGTGTGGTAGTGACTAATTCCCCTCCGTTCGGGGAGGGTCTCCGGACCCCTCCGCTCTTTGGTTATTTGGGTGTCGCTGGGGGTCCGGAGACCTCTCCCAGAAGGAGTTGGGAATTTAGTCCATAAAAAAAAAAAATTAATTAATAAAATAAAAAAAAAAAATACCCCCAGTTCTTCCCCGGAAGGCCGAGAGACCTCCGGTATCTCCTGCCATTTCGTGCAGTTATACCCTTGGGGTAGTTCTTTATGTTAAAATAAAAAACAAAATTTAATAGAATAGTCCTATTTAATTTAACGAAGTTTAACCAATAATTAAGGTTTCCTAATATGGCTCTCTAATTCATTAATTAACTTTATTATATTATATTAACAATAATTTTTATTTTTATTTTTTTTTACATTTTTCCCTAATCTTAAAATTTTACCAGGATTCCTTTATATAGTATTCTCTTTTTGCTGTTTTATGCTGTTGTACGGTTTTGAATATTATTTTTTTGGTTACAGTTTTCTTCCGCATCATATATTAGGATCCAGCCATTCGGATGCGGAATGTTATTTTTCTTTGTTCTCCTGTAGCTTGTTTGTAGTTTTTGAGTAATATTGGATATTGAGAATTTTTTTTGTTGGTTTTAAACTTGATTTCGATATATTATAATATAATATATATATATATTATTTTATATATATATATTATTATTATATATATATATTATTTATTATTTATATATATATTATATTATATTATTTTTATAATATATATATATTATATATATTATATATATATATATTATATTTATATATATATATTTATTTTTTTATGGTTGTCACCGCCGCTCACGGGCCATATTGAATAGAACTTCATCAAATTAATAATAATAATAAAAATGTAATTAAATAAATATATTATATTTATATAGATAATATTACAGTTAGTATATATATTAATAATATTAGGTTATTTATTATTATTATTATTTATTATTATATTATATTATTATTATTTATTATTATTATTATTATTGAGTTATTGTATATATTTATTTTTTTATTTTTTTATTATTATATGGGATTATTTATTATTTATTTATTAATTTATTTATTAATTATTATATTATAATTTATTATTGATTAATTAATTATTATTATTGAATGTTATTTTATTTTAATTATGTATTATTATTAATTTAGTGATTTTAATATATTATTTGATTATTTATAATTATTTATTTATTTAATTTATTAATTAGTTAATTTATTATTATTAATTATGTGATTATTATGTATTTAATTTGATTGATTTTATTTATTTATTGGGTATTATTGGAAAAAACGCAGGAATTAATTGTATATATTAATAATTAATAATAGATATATATATATATGGAATAAGTGATATAATAAAATATATTAAACATTAAGTAGTGGGAGTAGATATATTTTATTTTGATGGTGATTTGATTTTATTATTATTTATTATATTATTTATTATTTATTTATTATTAATTATTATTATTATCAATTATTATTATTAATTAAAAATGATTATTTTATTAATTATTATTATTTTTATTATATTATTATTAATTTATTATTATTTTTATTTTTATTTTTAATTTTATTTTTTATTTTTATTTTTATTTTTATATTATTTATTATTATTATTTATTATTATTATTATTTATTTTAATTATTATTTTTATTATTAATTTTTATAATTGCTTTTTTTTTAATTTTTATTAACATATTTTATTAATTATTTATTTTTTAATTTTTATTTTTTATTTTTTATTTTTTTTTTTTTATTTATTTTATTATTTTTTTCTTCATTTTTTTATTAATTTTTTTTATTATTATAATTATTGATTATGTATTTATATTATTATTATTATTATGGAGGAATATGACTTCAAATACGAGGCTGATAAAGATGGTTATCGAGTTGAAGGTGATGGTGAAGATTTTTTGTGTGTTGTCATCTATAGTTACTTTGTGCATAGCATAGGCTCCTTCCTCTGGTAATAAATAGATTAAGTACCAGTTGGTTAGAAAAAATGATGAACCTCTGAGTTAATTTATTTATGTTTAGAGATTAGTAAAAACATTTTTAATTTTCATATATTCTTTTTTTTTTTTTTTTCAAATGTTGTTTATTTTTTAGTATGAGTAATTGGAGGTATGAAAATTAGAAGTTCGTATATTTGGAAAAAATTCAAACTTGTGTCTCTCGTTTTTTCAGTTGGAAGTTCGAGAGTCGGGAGTTTTCGGTGTGGGTTTCTAAAATCTTGACTCTGGTGAGTCTGGGTTGAGTGCTGTGTTTTTGTTTTGTAATTTCGACTCTGTGAGTCCGTGGTCTGGGTAGTTTCTTCGAGTTATTTTTTTTTCTCGGACTCTCCATTCTTACCTGATATATTAGGTTATATGAGTTTATGTATTATTATTATTATTATTTTTTATTAATATATATTATATATATATATTTATATATATTTATATTTTATATTATTTATATTATATTTATTATTTACTAATATATTATAATATCTTATTATTATTTATTTATTAGTATATTATTATATATATAGGTTATATGTAGGTAAATATATAGTATAGTTATATAGTGATATGTAATATTTGAGGTATATATATATAGTATATTTTTAGTATTTATTATATTAATATATAATATATATATATATTTAGTATAGTATATTTATATATATATATATTATCACAGATTTTTTTGCAAGAAATTGAATATGTAATAGAATGATTATTATATGCTACTTGGATAATTTCCTGGTTCGCTACTTCTATTATGTTGGGATTTGAGTCCCAGAGTATCACTGAAAGCCATGCCTTGTTTTGAAAAGGTAATGTCGCATAGGATTACAAGATTTATAAAGCCATTTGTGGATAAGGTTTTTTTTGTTTTAGCAAAATCATTAAAAAGATACGTTTTTATGCAAACCGGCCAACCATTGTTCTTTTTTATAATCAAGTTATTCTTTTGTTTCTTAGATTAATATCAAACCTGTTTGTAAATTACATTTTTTAATAGAATATTTGAACTTCCAAATTATTAATGTTGCCGTGTGTGTGTGTGAGAAAATTGAGATTTTCTGAAAAATGGCTCATTTCAATAGAGATAGTAAGATAAGCTTCGTTTTTTATAACTTTGATAATAGAAGTGTGTCAGTGTATTTATATGATCATTCCTAGTATGTAATTAAGTAATTATTCTTGGCAATTCCTTTAAATATATTATAGAAAAAGCATATTTAAGGAATGGGGAATTGTTTTATAAAATGTCATTCCAGTTGGATAATAGCGATTACTCATTTTGTGATGTGACTAGATAATTCTTTTTTATGGTATTTTCTGAATAAACAGAGAATATTAACATCTAAAATAAGGATTTTCTCATTTTATTTTATTCCCAGCCCTGTCCAAATATCTATAAAGCTAGGAAACGGAAAGACTTAAGAGACTAAAAAATTTTCTATGTAGTTGTGATCTGTCATCACATTTAAATTTATGAATCACTGATGCGCATTTTAGGGTAGGAGGTTTTTATTTTTTCCTGAAAAATTTGCCAATTTTGTTCTTCATTCACTAAAAACTTTTGAATTCAAAATGTGGATAATTTGTTCATAAGATTCTCTAAATTCTGCGTTTATTCTGGGCTCATCCCCTTGGATAAGAGAGGCTATATTGTTAAGTTTTTAATATACCGTAAATGCTGTTAAATTTAAAATTACATTAAAAAATTGCTATATAACTTCTTTTGCTATTTTAGAAGATAAACTTGACAGATTATTATGAAGATAAAAGAACTTTACTACAGTTATATTTTTTAATTCTCCTTATTAGTCATGTGCCAAACCCAGTATCGATTATGAGCTATCAGAAATTCACAAACGTGGCTCTACTTTCTTTTCCAATCCTGTCTACTATTGACACTGTAAATTACAAACTCTAAATTTTTATTATTATTAAGAACAGCTTCTTTGTTGCTTAAATCTTAAATTTTCCTGATAACAATCATTGTCAAGTTTTGATGTAGAAGGTTTTTAGCATCTTTCTCTTAAGCTTTGAGGATTTTTTATCATATCTTTTTTTTATTTTTATTTGATTTTATCGATATTTACTCTTGACACTTTCTATTATGTAGTTTTTTTTTTAATAAAGTTGAAATAATGCCCACTAAGGAGTAAGTGTAGATTTTATATGAAAGAAAAACCTTTTAAAAAACTTGCATAAATCGTATCTCAGCCTATTTGTAAAAAATAAATAGTCCTAAGTAATATTATCTCAACTTGGAATGTGTAATTTATCAATTAGTTTTTGGTAAATATAATGAACAAGCTTTTCATTACTAAATATTTGAAGCGAATTTCAATCTTATTTAAATAAAGTTTTCGTATGTTTTCGTTAGCTGATATATATTTTACATTATTCGTTATTTGTTTTTAATGAAGGGGTGATTTTTATGTATATTATTTACTTATATTTAGGTTTTTTATATTAAAATTACTATATTTATTTAGAGGTTAATTAGACTATTTATATATTTATTTTATTTTATTATTTTGTTAATTATATTAGTTCATTTTATTTTTAACTTTTTTAATATTATTAATATAATGTGAATATTAATTTATTCGATAAGTATACAGTATAGATTAGTGAGATGAATTATACTTAGGGAGGAATTTTTATGATTATTTTTTGTTAGTTAATTTTATTATTTAATATTTATTTATATTTAATATCAGTAATACACTTATTTTTAGATCCTTATTCTATATGAATCTTATAAATAAGTTATATTTAACTTCCCTTACCTTCACAAGTATGTATTTCTTCTCAGTATCGCCATCGATATTACTAGATAAAACAATTATATATAATTGCCTTCCTTGATAGTAACAATATTGCTTTGATATTATATAATATATATATAATATTATTTATATATTATGATTCTTTATAAATTTAATTATTAATATATTATAATTTATAATTATATATTTATTATATATAATATTTTTTAAATCTCCTCTCCCTCAGTATTATGAATCGAATCGCTAACATACCCGGCAAGCAGAAAAATAGTCATAAGTGACTTTAAAACGAAATATGAGCTCGTCGCAATATAAAAAATCCACCATATAGTGCATATCAAGTCTGCAAATTGATCTCTTACTGTATATATCCTCTCAAATGTATGATCTTCCCTTTGTCCAGACCCACATATCATTATCTCGCCTTCCACTTCTATATTAGCCTTCTTCTCGCTCTGAAATATAACTCACATTCCTTACTATATGACTCAACCAATTTTTTCTCGTCTCCTTACTCGGTCAATTTTTCTAGCTACTGCTATCCATATATACATCGCTAACCAACCGATTACCCATACATTCTTTCCCTATATCCTAAAAGACAGCTTAAACAACCTCAATCTAATTCTCACATTTAGGCCTTCTCCATCACTCGTCATAGAGCGACCTACAAATTGTAGTCTGCATTTGTATCAATGTCTTTTTCTACTATCTAGCATCGCCCCATAATTTGTCAGTTAGGTGTTGTTCGGGTAGTAGTTGTATCTATAAGTATCTACCATCATTACGTTTCACTTTACTTAGAAGTTTTTTTTTTATATATCGACAGTTTAACGTTGATACATTATGGCCCTATGATTGAGAGTAATCTGAGAGTACGCACAAAGACGTTAGTCCTTTTGTAATCCACTTTCGAATGAGATTAATATGAACCTGAGCCACCTTCCCTTAGCTTACTTTTGTTTTGGTGCTGTCAACGTCCTGAACGACAGTCGTGTTTATGCACCCATTTCTCTTTGTCGCATCAACATATTATAAAGATTTTTTTTTCTTATTGTTTGTGTATGGTAGATTTTAGTGGTTTGTTTTAAGTATATTTTTATTGTTGAGAGTTATATCGTATATTTATTAGTAGATATATACTATTTATGTCATTTTTAGTTTGTATTTTTTATATTGGTACGATAGTTAGTTATTAGAGATGGTTATAATTAGTACTGGTTGGATTCATCTCGATCTCTGGTGACCATTATAATTATTTAAAGGATATTTATGAGGAGTATACTTATAAGTATATATAATAAAAATATAATAAAAAAATATATAAATAATATTATATATTATATATAAAACTAAACACTCACAACAACACAATAAACTATACAAAGGACATGGCATTAACGCTTAAAGCGTTAATGCCGTTAACCATTCTATAACCCTTAACGCACGTTAATTTCGAAAAGAGACATATTAAACGAGTACATTGTGAATTAACGTTAACGTAAAAAAACCGTTACCATATTTCGATTATAAATAATTCTTATCAATCACCACAATTCGAATTTGATAAGAGATAAACTTTTTCCAAAATTCCTAAAGCACACATCCAATGCCAAAAGTGTTATTAATCGTTTTATCCGTTTAGTAATCCTTAACAATGTTGGAAAAAAAGAAGTTTTGTGTAGCCCCTCGTTAAACTAAACCTTAGTCTTATACAGCCTTTCCCTCAGTGTTGGAACACGCACATGTCCACCCACACCACAGGAAGCGCGCTCGAAATCTTTTAACTATCGCCCAATAAGCCTCACTTGTATTCTATCAAATGAAACACACAACTCTCACTCTTAGAACCATCTGGAAATCTCATTAATCTTTAAACACAATCGCCAGTAGGACATTGGGTCAAGGCTAACTGGCATATACTTCCTATTTCATACCCAGGTTTCCGCTCTTAGAACACGCCCAGACTGTCATGACAGACATATCCAAATCATTGACCAGGTATGGCACCGCATCCACTGCTGCCAAGCTCCCTCCTTTGGTCCTCCTCTCGTTGCTTAACTATGGCGAGCTCTTCAAGTCCGCTAAACATCGGCTCTGGTTGATGGATCGCGACTTCTCTTTCTGCAAATGGTGTGCCCAGGGTTTAGTACAAACATACTCACTACACACACCAGATCTTCCTACCTCACATCTAAACCTCTTCCACTCACATTCCACAACATCATTCTCAACTCATTCAATTCGCTCCATCTTTACTTCAGAATGCTCTCGTATTAATCATTTCCGATTCTATTCCGCTGATCTGGATAATTTCCGGGTCGCAACCTTGTGAAATTCAATTCTTGAAAACCCAACTTATCTCCCCCTCTAAAATACCTTCTAAACTTTTCAACTCTGACCCATACAACAACATGTGAACAATAAAACAAGGGTATGATTGTATTAAAAATTTACATCTCCCCATTTGTGTATTCCCCAAAGAGGTAAAATTTGTTCAGTTGAAAAAATCTTCCGCACCCCAACTACTGAACATGAGCAATATTATCCTCGTGTAAGTCTTAAAATATGTGAATAAATTGACCCCACATTTATTTTTTTCAGGTGTTAAATATGTCGCTACAAATAAGAAGCGAAGCTGGCAATAACCGATCTGCGGAAAGAAATGGACCAGAATTAACAAAACCACAAACACGTCGCCCACTATACCATAGAGGTAAAAATTACCTAATCTACCCTTGCAAAGTGCCATGAAAAACGGGACATTGTTGTAATATTAAGATGATAACCAAGTAAAGTAGAGCTGACAGAATAACCATGATCTCTGAAAAATTGATGATGCTGTGGGAGAAACTGAGATTCCCTCTTGTATCTAAGCACAAGTTACAGCTACGACTGACAAACTCATTAAAATGTTGAAAATATAGAAAGAGACCTAATGAGTATTGAAATAACCCAGTAATGATCTTTGACATACAAACAAGTGTGTGGGAATGGCTAACGCAAGGTGACGAACAAAAAATTAAGAACACAAAATCGAATCGGAGGCCAGAGAGTAACACAACGAGAAACCGCGCTATGTCAACAATCCACCTTCAAAAAGAAGAAGGACACCCAGGTTCCCACTAAACTAACCAAACCCAAATTAAGAAAACCTCTCAAGTTTGAAGTGAGGAGGATCAAGTACAGAAAGAAAAACATTTCAATTAAAAATTAGAGTTTCAAGAAGAAATGGGATCGATGAAATGACCATCCCAATTGACAACTGTTGCAGCGAAAACTGTTCAAACTTATCTTATCGACCAATGAAACATCAAATGTCTAAAAATTTACTCAAGAGGATGATCATGGCAACACCAATCACAATCAGGCATTTGCGCCGAGGGAAGAAATGCAGAAATAGTCAAGACACGCATGAGAGAAATAATTGGTGAAGAGAACTTATCCATACATTTTAATTTGCTGGAATTAAAATAAAGAATATCAGGCTGTGTGTCAAGAACTCCGCAAGAACTCTCAAGCTTGGGATCTTAATATGCCAAGCGGATCAGCCGAGGACATCTTTATTCCATTGAAAGACCTGCTAGCATGAGTATAAAATGCATGGACAATGTCAAAATGATATTTCCGAACTACATATCAACTACAAGGTGTTGTGTAAACGCAGAAGCAGTTAGAGAAAAGGCTAGCTAGCCCCATTTATGGGGGCAAACATCACATTCTCGATTTGAAATTCTCCCGCACTTTAGGATCATTCCCAACAAGTTCACAGCACCCAATCAATTACATCATGAGAGATGTCTTGGAGAGCTATGAGGAATTCCAAACAAAGGTATTCTGGTGAGGAAAACATACTGAAACAACAACTTGGAATGGCGAGATGACTTCAGATTCCTTTTGAGTAATGTCACGGCTATAATCCTCAACAAGAGAAAGTGGCCAAAATTGGAAGAAGAAACTACCTACCTTCAAGCGCTAGCGAAAATTCAAGTGCTATATTTGCACTCAAATTGACCTCTTCCCTTCCAAATGGAGCCCAACTCGAAGTGGCTTGTACTTCATTGCATTACATGGAATGCTTGTTCAAATCAACACTATTCACAGCACATATACGGATGAACTTATGCCATCGTCCAAATGAAATTCCTACACGCTTTACGCGTGTTTTTACAGTCACTGGCAAACGAAGATCTAGCTTGACGTGCCCGTATCATCCGCCGAGGGACCTACGATGGAGGAATCCATAAACAGATAAAACATCAACACAAAGTTTAAAATCACTTAAATAGTATATTCATTTTTGTGGAGTCCATATATAAATTTCAAATAAAGAAAAGTTAAAGTAGCCTAATGTTTTTTGCCTTCTCTTAACCTATTATTCCTCTAGGTTTAAAACACGAATGGGGACCCAAAGTCATCATTGGTGCCAAAGGCTTTCAATCTAAAAAAAAAATCATAACAATATAAACACCTTGGCCTTAACATAAACAAAAAATGTCTGGAAAACCTCACAACGGTTGCGGGGGGCCTCAAAGAAACGGGAGTTTTAGACAGCGAGACTTTTCCTCTTCTCATTACCAAGCTAACAACTCTATCAAGTGTTCTTCATGGAGTACTTCGTTCCATCGAACGATGTTGACACTGCTTTGACAGGGTCCGATTCAAACCAAAAAAGCTTATAAACTGTTATGTACTTTCAGTTGTGCTTATCTCTTCTAAGGTCGAAGCGGAAGGTGCGAGGAACTTACAACTCGCGTAACCACCACCTTTACAGCCCTAAGTACACAAGGGGTGCTGTGCGCGCAGCGAGTTTTGTGTGGATATGGAAACTCCAGCCGTAGTTCGCTGCGGGCTTCCTCTTCCTGTCCACCCACTGTTCTGTGGAACCTCGGTCCATCTTCTGTGTTTCGCTGCTAAATTAATCCAAATCACTTTAAAGCCTGCGTCAAGTTTCATCTGCGTAATTTGCGCAAGCGGATAAATTGACCAGTGCAACCCCCCTGCCTGAATAGGGCCTGCCTGTGATGTGATGATAACGTATATAAAAAAAAAAATTAAAGACGGTTAACGTTAACGTTGTGACGTTAACTCCGCTACATTCTTTACCGATAAACCTTAACGCCGTTAATTAATTTTGTTAACGATTAAGAAATAACGACGTTAACTTTCTCAATAACGGTTGCCTCACACCTTTATATATATATATATATATATATATATAAAATATAATATAAAATATATAATATATATATATATAAATATAAAATTATATATATAATAATAATATATATATATATATATATATAATATATCAAATATTAAACTCGGAATACTTGTAAATTGCTCAACCACCAAAATAATTTCACACCATCGATCCCTCACCACCACCATAAATCCTCTTTTCCTACATTTGCTTTCAAACCCCCCTTTTACTCACCCGTGCAAAACCCTTTACATCCTTCGAATTTCCTCAATTCGCCACACGAAACCAATATCATCAGCGACAAAAGAGTTCACCCTTCACTCTCCATTTTCCATCAGTATAATCCCCTCTTCAGCCACCCCTACCTTAATTTTCATCACAACATCCATATAAGAAATAAAATAGATAACGAGACTTAACACATTCCTGCCTCACTCCATTATTAAACCATTTACTTTCATCTTTGTTTATTCTTACCATTCTTCACAATCATCATACATACTTTTGATTTCATTCAGAAACCTACCACCAACAACTGTAACAGAGCTTCCCTATTAATCCTGCCATGCGCTTGTTGCAAGTTCATAAAACTTAACTACAATTTATTCTTCATCTTTCATTTTCTCCCCCATTTGTTTCAATATGAATTTGATCTACAATCCTCTACAATTTCTAGATGCAACTTATTGTTCACTAATCAGTCCCTCGACACATTCTTTCGATCAAAATATCAGCATATATCTTCCATACAAAACTCAATAAACTAATTTTTTTATAGTTCCTACAGTTCCCCCTCATCTCCCTTACTCTTATATAAAGGTACTCTCACTGCTCTCCACCAATCCTTCGGATTTATACCCTTCGTAAACGCTTCGTATGGATTTTTGACTGCGACGAGTTCTCACAGATATAAAAGTGTTGGTGTAAAGCTGGCTTGCTTTCCACTTTGTGAATATTTTCAACTACTTCGTTTCCGGTGCATGCACTCACCTTACCCTCATGGGGAATAGAAGTGGATGATATATATATAATATAAATATATATATATATTAATCATATATAATATAATATATATATATATATAATATAATATATAATATACTACTTACAAAATACTTTTTGACTTTGGAATTGAAATGAAATCCGCCATCTAATTAAAAAATGGAATATATTCCTTTAAAAATAAAAATGAATGTTATGATGCAAGAAAAAAAAAATTAATAAAAATTAATCAATCAATTTTGATCGATAAATTATTACTTTCTAATATATATTAGTATAATATATATATATATATAATGATATATATATATATAATAATATATAAATAATATATATATAATATAAATATATATATAATATTAATATATAATATAATATATATATATATAAGTAGGTTCCTCCAGGGGAAAATTAAGCGATATATTGCCAATTTAATTGCTACTTTGTAAGTTTCGAAATTAAGTTTATTATTATCGAGTATACAAGGTAATACACTATAAAAAAAGGAATTATTCCAAAAAATAGATAAGACAAATAAACAAAATCATATAAAGAATCTGAATCTAAATCAAGACAACCACTTTAAAAAGTAATGAACTAGCGATAGATAATGGTATATTATCAACGCTGATTGCGGACGAATAAGCAACAAAGAATTACTTGTCCAAACCATAAAGTCAAACTTTCCTTCACTCCTTATACCCTCCCTCTTTAATAATAAATATATATAGTATAATGATATAATATAATATATAAATATATAAAATACTATTAATATAATATATATATAATATATATAGTATATATAGTATAATAATAATAATATAATATTAGATATATACTGACCGACACACCAGGTGCGGTGTGGTAACCCTTCAGGTCCGTCGGATAGGTGTGATTAAAATTATAGAAGTGCCGGGCGGTAGCGGCGACAAAAAGACTTTTTCGACGGCTGCCCTACTCTGGGCGGTCGGCGCTGTGACAAGGAATTCCGGTGCTGCGGCCAACGACTATAATATATATAAATATTATATATAATATATAATAATATATAATATATATAGTATAATATATATATATATAATAATATATATAATTATAATAAAATATATATATATATAAATATAAATATAATTAATTATATATCATATTATATGTGGTATATCCATACTAAACGTCTAAAATAAGCCGCAGTCTAATAATTTGAGAAAAGAAGAAGGGCATAATTAGCAATCATTTAAATTTGGTTGAAAATTAAATGACTCTCCCAATGATAGAGATTACAATGCCACTGAGTAGTCAAGAAATAAATTCATGAAGGAATTAAATAGGAATCGGCGAGATAAATTGATTGTTTTACATTTAAATCTATCTCCTAATCACAGAAATTTATATCTATCACCTTGCTAGAGATCGGCGCATTTCGATAAGGTCTTTACACTCAAAATTCTTTGGGATTATTGCCGCCATCGCCGCCTTTCACGAAGGAGGTCCTTGTGAGGAGGGTCCGACTCGCCGGTGCACAAACCAATAAAAGGATGAGAAACTTTCTGTTCAAGCATTATTTTAAGCATATCGTGAAATTAGTAGTGTACAAATTGAGAAAAGTGAAAATGTCCTTGCGTTGCAATGCTGTAACTCGTCAAACTGAAAAATTATATAATATAATACAAATATAATATATATATAATATATATATATATAAATATAATACTAAACTAATAAAGAAGAAAAGAAATATATAGTCTTTTCAGACACTATAATATAAATGAAAGTTTGGATCGGTCAAGTCGGGAGTCGGATCGAGCGTTTCAAGGTAAGAGTCTGATCGGGAGAATTCCACAAAAATCGGAGTCGATTTTAAAAAAAACGACTCCTTTCGCCTCCCCCAAAACAATTTGTATAAACTTTTCACACAAAATTTGGAAAACTTTAAATTGAATTTTTATTATAAAAAGACGTTACATTTTTTATTTTGACATTTTGTAGCAATAGCAATTTAAAGGTAATTTAAATTTTCCATAAAATAATTTCACTTTTTGATTGAAGGTGAACTCTCTCTTTGTATTTTTTCTTCCTGAATCCGAATACGCTAATATTTTCTTGAGAAACCAGTAGGCATCCCCACCATCCAAATAAACATTTGCTAAATGTGGCCGACAGAAGAGGTGATCTAGATTATAGACAGCTATTGATTTAGCAACATTCTTATCTAGTACTACATATAATATATATATATAATATATAATTATATATATATATATATATAATATATATGTGAGCACCATACCAGGTATCGGTATCGGCAATTTTGAGAGTAGGAGTATCGGTTACGGAAAATTTGCCGATACCAACACATTGCGTCTAAATTGATTTCGATATAAATATATATATATATTATATATATATATATATATATATATAATATAATATATAAATAATATAATATATATATATAGAATAATATATACTTATTATATATTAGTGCGACATAATCTCATCGTCATCGCAAAATTCGGCATATTTTTCCAATCGTCATCGTCATTTTTGCCGATTAATTGAACAAATTGAAGAATTTGGATAATACTTAAAACTCAATAAAATATATAAATAATATAGATATAATAGTATATATAATATATTATATAATTATATATATATTATATAATATATATTATAATAATCATATATACATAATATATAATAATTCCATCGAATTATGGATGTAAAGACATTTCAGTGCCTAATGGTTATCCTTCTGTTCTGCGTTCATATCCCAACACCATCCCCAGACAACACTTAAGAGCACCCATCTTTTATCCACATACTATATCCACACCCCTCTTCTAGACCACATCTCAACTTTTGATCGCGTACCCCTAAACGAAAATAATTAAGTTGTACCCCCTAAGGCCTGTAATATACATAAATAAGAGTATATAATATATATATAATAATAAATATATATATAATATAATAATATATATTATATAGTATATATAAGTAAATAATAAAATAATATATATAATATATAATATATATATGAACTAGCGACAAAATTAATGCATCACTGTAAATAAAAGTTTAAACTCTTATTTGGAAAATCTAGTTGATTTATGGGTCATCCCTAATTCGGTATACCGATGTAACTACACCGTGTATGGAACTAAATGCCATATAAAGACAACCAACCAAATAACGAAATCCCCGACAAGTACGTTCATCAAGAAACAAGATGACACAGTACACCAAACCAACAAACGAAACAAACCCTATGCTTAAGGCGTAGCTTGACAAAGACTGTCCAATGGAAAGATTTCAGAGAAAGGAACGTGCCTTAGAGTTATCACACTGTCGGAAGCATACCATTCTCAGAACAGGTGGCTCAGCAACTCGAGGTAACCAATCGACGACTCAGTCGAATCCTCTCGTTCAGGAGACTACACAACCGTAGCGACATTGTCCAGGGTCGCCCGAGGGCAGTCCGGAGAGATGCAGACTCCGTCCTGCAGTGCTCCGTGATCGTTCCAAACAAGCGTACAGCTACAACACAGCCTCCGTGAGGTCATACCCATTTCCGAGCATACAGTGAGAAGACGACAGAAGAACGTGAGTACTATGACAAGGTCGGCCATCGCCCTCCCTGAATCAGTGACCATCGGTCGAACATTCATTTATACAAGCGTATGGAATGAACACTCACAGTGAGTCGATGCTCACAGCTACATGGACAATGGACGTCGCGAATTGGGACGGCCAGGTAGCACTTTCTGCTTGCAATATCTCCCCAAGGATTCCTTTTGGAGGTGCCTGTGATGGTGTTGGGGGCAGGCATTTGGGTGCCGACACGGCATTGCAAATCATGAGCAAGGAATCTAAACGGTTGAAAGATATGCGGAAACATCCTCCAAAGAGTAAATAATTGCCATTTGCGTCCTTCATTGAGTCCATTTTTTTTACTCCATGACAACGCCACACAGCAACTGCACAGTCGTCCAACGTACCTACAACATGTAGGTATCAACTCCGGCCATTTCTGCGAAGAACCCGAAAAGATAAATTGAACTGTTTGGGATTTGTGGGTAGGCGTTCGAAGCCGGTGAACATGCCCGTCCACACTCACGTAGCTTGTAAACGCATTTGACAACATCCCGCAGGATACCATCTCGACAAGATCATTCATCAATGCCGAATCGCTAGAAGGAAGTTGAAAGAGCCAGAGGGGAACAACCATTTATAATACAAATATTCTGCATTTCCCATTGTAAGGTGTAGATGTTCAATAATAAAATCATAATATCCATATTTTTTACCTGTTTTCTTATTATGCCATTTAATTCCCTACACACTGCGTTAAAATACGTAACTTATAACCCTGCAACACCCAGTTAGGTAGAACCAAATAAAACAAATCCTAGCGCCACATTTCCCAAAGAAAGACTTTAATTTAAATATTTACTTGCATCCAATAACTTGCCTCGAGTATATATGATATATATATAAATAAGTATATATATTATATATATATATATATATAATATATATATATATATATATATAAAATAAAAAAATAGGTAGGCCTGAAGTACAACATAACTAGCTTAATCACTTGAATATATATAATATATATATAGTATATATATATAGTATATAATATAAATATATAATATATAAACAATAATAATTACAAATATATCTCTTACGTATATGATAAAATCATAGAAATACATAAAAAGAGATGTCGTATAATTAGTATATAGTAATTAAATATATACTACTGCAAAAGGATTTATGTACCGAATATGAAATGGTTGTGTTTTCGTACGTATGTAGTGCATAAAATAACCGAATACCGTACCCCACTTGGAGACCAACGTCTAGACAACATCTAACAGACATCCCATTACCTTATATCCCAGTGTGTGAGAAAAAATTGCCGTGGCCTAGAAGCAACAAGTGAAGGTGGAGTTGTTGCTGCCCACACCCCAACTACTCTTTTGCCAGAATGATAAGCATGGCCTCGAGAGGTCGTGATCCGCCGAATGTATGAGTCGTAGATAACAATGAATGTCAGAGGCAATAAAGTTGCAGAAGAGGAGAGAGGTGATGATGTATTTAGAAAAAGGGCAAATTTAATTTGCTAGCTGTGACTGAAACAAAGATGGAAGGAAAAAGGTGATACAGTAGGCGGGGTGAAATGTTGGTTGGTGTGGAAAGGAATGAGAGGGGAAGAAAAGATTGCAATCTGATGAATGTCTTGGTAGAAGCCTATGGAGATTTTGTGTTGGGAGTGCTAGAATGCTAAAAGTTAAATTAAGTTGAATAGGTAAAAGTAGTTGTGGTAGCGACATATCTGAAGGTAATGTTGACGAGTGCGATTTTCTGAATAACTGAATGAGTTGGATGGGGTAGTAAGGGATTAGTTCAGTTGCCACATACGCCCACCTAAGATTTTTTTTACAGTTTCACCACCACTCAACAGTCAGACCCTATCATGGAGGGGGGGTGTAGTACGCCAAAAGTTCACCCCTAATGCGCAAATTACCAGCTTTAAAGAAAGGGAGAAATTAAATCAGCATGACATACACGAAAGGAAGGTAATCCACAGAACAGAGTGGTGGGAAAGAAGGAAGCACCGACAGCGAACTAGCCTGGAGTTACCATATCAACACAGATACAGCCACTCTTGTGCTACGAGGGCGTTCGTCAAAGGTGGTGGTACGCAAATATAAGTGTCCCTCGGAGAAACTTAACGCTGAGGTGCCTATAATAAGAAAAAAGCACCAACAGAACAGTTTAAAGCCTTTTGGCCTTTGACTCGACCCTATCCAAAGCCGGGTGAAACCAGAGCCCCCCCCCCAGATATGAGAGCAGTACTCCATACAGGCGGATAGACCCTTGTAAAAAGAGGATGAGGGAAGAGACAAAAAAAAAGTCTCGCAGTCTAAGATTAAGACGCAGTTCATTGAAGCCGCCCTAGCAACCGTTGTGAAGAGAGGTTTCCAGAACATTTTTTTGTTAGGTAATTCCAACGATGTTATATGTCA
>JABUQX010044610.1:0-7500 GCA_015478945.1 Trachelipus rathkii
TATATAATTATAATATATATATATCTTTTTACTAAATAGGTTACTAACTAAGTGTTACCATAATCATTCAGCTATATATTATAATCATATATTATTCATATACCATATATCATTTAACAGGAAAGGGAGATGCTGGCGGTGAAACCATCGTCAAACAATTACAACCGGTTATTCGGTCTTATCTGGACCCATCTGGCAAAAGCTAATACGAACATGTGACTACTTGAAAAGAAGAGTGCCAACGGCAATCTGTGGAACCAGACTTGAGGAGAGCAGTATGGGCTAACAGGCGAATAGAAAGCAGCCACACGCAATCTTTATGTTCGCCCGAGAAATGATTAAACGGAAAAGTATATAGAAGTACAACAAAAAGGCACTACAGCGCATTTTATGAGATCCTGAGCAAAGGCATGGATTCGGTACCTAGAAGAAACTTTTCGAGTTTTAGCAGAGAGATTACGAGTGGTTGGTTATTAGTTTAATTATGTTTGAATTTTTATAAAGAATGACAAATGCAATGTAAAGAACGAGGATATGGTAAAACGAGCAAATGGGTTTAGTGAGCTGAGAAGTCTGGCGTATAACTCAGGGAAGTGTACTTATCACACATACTCTCTGCTTCTGATAGCATATCTGATGTTAGTAATTACTGGCACGTTAGTTTGAGGAGGAGGTAGGAGGACTGATGGAATTCATGCCACTTCAACATACCTGTCGGCGCACCTGACTCTCTAGGGCAGTGCCTAGGGAGTGAAGAGCGGGAGATACCAACTGACGAGGGTGATGTGGCTTTGTATAGTTAAACTAGTAGACGAGCAAGCGGGCCGTGCATAACGTAGATAAAACAGAAATAATGAATATTAAACTAAGTCAGAAAAGAAAGAAAACTTTTTGTGGAGGCTGCTCTAAATTCAATGATGCTGGTGAATTAAAAACATAGAGAAATACTAAGTTATCTGAGGGAATGTTTTGGGAGGAGGGAGCGAAGTGTCTTGTGAGATTTCTGACGAGCAAGATATGATAAGTACGGGAGAACAGTTAGAGCTTTGGATCCTACCATCAGGGATAATGAGATTGGAGGAGGTGAAAGAAGATAATTTTCGAGAGATTTTAACACCGGTTTTTTGGTATGAGGCGAACATGCGGAGTTATGGACAACAAGAAGAGGAGAGCCCAGAGCTGCAGACTGCGAAATGAATGTATTGAGAGCGATGCCGCGAAAGACCAAGAGGACAGGTGAGGAAACGAAAGAATTAGATGAAGGTTATAGAATATACCGATTATTAACAAAGTAGATGGAACAAGACTAAGGTGGTGGGGACATTGGAAAGGATGGAGTGTGGCAAGGTGGCAGGAGGCAGGTGGACTGGAGACCGGAAGGAGGCAGACCAAGGGGAAGACCACGGAAGAGAATGGAAGACTCCGTAGAAGATTTCGCTGAGAAAGAAAACATCAAATGCCATTCTATGATTTCAGCTGACTCGAAGAACGGGTCTTTGGAAGATAGAAGGAGTTGGAAGAAGAAAGTTGCCGTGCTGACAGCTCATAATCAGCCTTTTCCTGAGCCGGATGTAAGATGTAAGTCAGATATATATAATATGATATATATAATATATATATATAGTATAATTATATATAATTATATATATATATATATATATTATACACTAGTATATATATATATATATAATATAAATTGTAAGAAAAATATATATAAATAATATATAATAATAATATAAACATTTACCCATTTGACTGCTTTAATGTCTTTATAGGAATAAAAAAAAAAATAATAATAATAAAAAAAAAACATCTTTTTTTAGTAAGAAATTTTCAATCTCTCTTCCGAAAATTAAAAGAGTAAAAAAAAAAATTAAAGTAAATATTTTCTTTTTTGAAAGTTTTTAACATTTTCTTTTAGGAAGTCAAATTCTTTACATTCAAAAATAAATAAAATGAACGAATAAACGATTGCTAATTGAAAAGAGATTTTAAAAATTATTCTAAGATAAGACGTTATTTGATATACATCACTCACACATGCACATATAAGCACACTCACACACTTGAAGTATGTTACACACCCACACACACACACACACACACACACACACACACACACACACACACACACTCACATGACACTTGCATCGATCATTTATTGAGCAAAATCGTCCATGTCTATAATTCAGCATTAAACGATAATAATATATATATATATATTAATATGATATTATATATAATATATATATATATATATTATATATATATATATATATATATCATATATATACAAAATATGTTTTTATAAATATATAATATATATATATTTATATATATATATATGTAAACCAGCAAGATTATCAAAGCTATTAGCTTGTTCTACTTTCCTCCGCTTCTACAGCATTTGATCTTATTCCTCAGTATTAGTCTTTGTCGAATATTTTGAAACACAGAAGCAAACAATAATGATGATTAGTCTTTTAAGCAGCATGGCAGAGCCGAATGTTAGGAAATTTAATATTCTGCGTCAGCAGTCGCAATCAGACGATTGAAATATGAGGAGAGTTAATCGGACTTTTGAAATAATAAGAGTGCATGGGAGTCGGGAGTCTGGAGTCGGGAGTCGGGAGTCGGGAGTCGGGATTCGGGAGTCGGGAGTTGGTAGTCGGGACTCATGAGTCTGGATTCTAAGAAGAAAGAAGGTTTCTTTTTCCGACTCGGCAATTCTGCTCTAATGATTAGTACGAAGCATAATATAAAGAATAAAAGTAGATTTAAAGGCACGTAGAAGATAACAGTCTATATACTTCTATAAGATATAGGATGTTATTACAATAAAATTTAGAATTAAATCATACTTTGACATTTGATTTCAATTGCGAACTATAGTGAAGTTTTAACGATCTATCCTCCAAACTATCTCCACCTTCTCGTAATCTTAATACTCTCCTCTTATATCTGTTCTTCTAAAACTTCTGAAGGAGATTTAGTAAAGTTGAATTCTTCAAACGAAATCTTTGAAACTTAGGGAATATGTTAAAAGGGTTCAAATGCAGTACAAACTAATTCTCTCTCTCTCTCTCTCTCTCTCTCTCTCTCTCTCTCTCTCTCTCTCTCTTCTCTTCTCTCGTCTCCTCTCCTCTCTGCTCTCACCTTCTCTCTGTATATATATACCATATATATATATATATCTATATATATATATATATATATATATATATATATATATACTATATATATATATTTATATAATATATATATATATATTATATATATATATATATTATCATATAATATATATATAATATAAGTATATTATATAATATGTCGTTCAAAAATTTTATCACGTTTAACTTCCCCATATCAAATGTCTAAGAAAAAATCGAGCTGTTTTTTGAAATGGATTTCGAATACTAGTCTTAGATAAATATTCTTTTCCTTTCAAATTTTTTTGATCTTGAGACAAATTTGCTTTGAAGAAAATTGAATTGATTTTTCTACTGTTTGTTTCTCTTGATTTGTAAAATAAAAATTTTCAAGAATAAAAATAAAGTTAGGTTGATAAAATTGAACCGAACGTAATGTACATATATCCTATATAGAGGAAAGATATATATGATATATATATTATATATAGTATATATATATATTTAATATAAATATAATAAATATATATATATATATATACTATATATATATATATATAATATAGTAGTATAATTTTTAGATGTTAAAATATTGCATATTATAGCAATTATAAATTAAGAAAACATTGTAAACTAAAGAAAGATACATTTTAATGGAAGATAAAGAATAAACCTGCTTTCTCTGGGTTGAACCACCGCATGTTCGTGGAGGACAATATATCCCGCGCTATGACGATTGAGCCATCCCTCACCAAAAAAGTTGAGATTCAAAACAATTAAAAGCAACCGAGCTCCCTTTCAGAGCGACATCACCTAGGTGTCCCGAGCCCTGTCCTAGTCCCCGTTTCTCTATATTGGTAGATGTTAAATATTTGCAATTATTATCGCAGTTTATTCTTTATCTCCCATAGAAAATGTTTCTTTTCCTTTATTTACATCTTATATAACTGCGATTATTATGCAATATATATTTAACATCTACAATATAGAGAACGAGGGATAGGACAGGCTGGCACCTGGTGATGTCGCCTTGAGGGAGCTCGGTTGCTTTTATTAATTTGTTCTTGACGACGTCGAACTCTTTTGGGTTGAGGCGATGGTCTCAATCGTATAGCGCCGGGTATATTGTCCTCACTTCGCGAACATGCGGTGGTTCAATCAGAGGAAGGCAGTTAATTCTTTCTTCCCATAATAAATGTTTCTTTCTTGATATTATCAGTCATATAATATATATTATATAATAAATATTATAATATATAGTATAATTATATATATATATATATATATAATATTATAATAAAATATGAATATAGTATATATATATATATAATATTATTATATATATATATATATATATATAAATAATATAATATATATAATATTATATATAATATAATCTATTTATATTTATATATTATATATATATTTATATATAGTATATATAATATATACTATATAGTTAATAATATATATATATTAATATATATATATTATATATATATATTTATTTATTCATCTCCATGTAGGGCTTTCGCCCTGTCAGTTAGACGCAGCAATTTTCTTCCTTCTTCCCAGAACTCGATCCTAGAGGACTCAAAAATCATTTTACTCGAGCTCAAATGGTTTCCAATGGCCAGTCATTGTAGTTATACCCACTCAGGTAGGGTTTTCCCCACCCTTTCCAGTGCAACTAGCATCTCTTCTCCAAATTTGGGCTCGAATACGTCGTTCTCCATGAGCTCTCCAGAAGATTGTGCTTCTAGGCGCATAGGATTCCAATCTGTCCAGTTTCTTCAAGCAAAAAAAGGTAAGACGGTCCTGATTAATGTTGTCGCCTAGAACTTATGTGAAGAAAACATAAAGTCTCAATATGTCCCGACTGTCTCGAATATCCATTCTTCTTATTATATATATATATCTATATATATATATATATATATATATATATATATATATACTATATATATATATATATATATATATATATATATATATATATATATATATATATATATACAGTAGCACCTCGCAATAACGGCTACTCGCTTAACGGCGTTTCGCAATAACGGCGCTCTTAACTACTCAGTGTTGTGCGGAAGGAACGCACGCACGAACGAACAGACGCTATCGCAGCGTATTGCGATGCATGCGGTCAATCTGTTTGTAAAAGAGCCTTTGTGCATTCTGCATCTATCTAGCAATTTTCCAAACTTTACACTGTATAATAAATTTATTAAGTTAAACTTTGAAAGATCGTCAAAAGTTAATGCTGTCATAACAAATGCCATTGCATGTTATAAGCTAGTTCAACTCGAGAAGAAGAGGCACTCTATGAGACAGGCTTCTTTGTTGTCATTCTTCAATAGAGCACCATCGCAACCTTCCACTGAAACGTCTGGCCAGTCATCAACTTCAGATTCTACACCAACTACATCACTATCACCGTCTGCAAAGTGAAGGCGGTTGTTTGTAGATTCAGATGATGAAGATTCGCCAACATCCATTGTACGGTCGGACGAAGAAATGGCATCCTCAAAATAAAAATATTTGTATTTAAACCTTTTACATTTTTATTCATCTTTTTCGGTTGTAATAATTGCGTCTCCAGGGGGATAAGATATGGACTCATCCTGTAAACGTGAATAGAATATCCCTTTCCTACCATTGTTTTAATAGGTAAGTTTTGCACACCTAATATATATATATAGTATATTATATATAAATATATATTATTATATAAGATATAGATATATATACTATAATATATAATATATATATATATAATTATATATATAATATATATATATATATATATATATATATAGTACGTAGTTTTGCTTACAGGCACTCGCGAGGCACAAAAAAATGTCTTAATTCACTTACCGGCGTTTTTCACAACAGCAAGGGTGCGGTCCTAAATACGCTGTTATTGCGAGGTACTACTGTATATTATATATTATATATATATATATAATATATATATATATATATATATTACACATCATTATATATATATAATATATATATATATATATATATATTCTGGTGAGAAAGCTATAGGTCCAAATAACATCCACTTTAGTTGAGGTTTTATTCAAAATTTGATCAATCTAGGACCAAGATGGAAAAAAATGCACTTTGTTTTAGAGTAATTAAGTCAAAGTGAGTGGGGAAAGTAAAAGAAAAGAAAAATGTTCCAGACTTTTATCAGTAATGTAATTCAAGAATGAGCATTGCAGTTAAGCCTAGGGTAAGAAAGTTGAGCAAAGGGAAAATGAGTGTTAAAGTGACAAGTCGAACGAGATATCCTAATTTTTTTTTAACTTTTTAACTTTTTTTCTTTTATTATTATTATTATTATTATTATTATTATTATTATTTTATTATTAATTATTATTATTATTCATATATTCTTTTCTTCTTATTAACAATCATCATGCTAATTATTATCGTATATTAAATTAGATATAATATAATTATAATGATAATTAGAATTATAATTTATACATTATAATTATCAATTTATATAAGGTTTATTATTTTTATTATTATTATTATTATTATTATTATTATTATTATTATTATTATTATTATTATTATTATTATTATTATTATTATTATTATTATTAATTATAATTATAATTATAATTATATTATAAATATAATTAAATTATAATTGATACTTTTATTGTATATGTAAATTGTAATTATAATTAAAGCTTTTTACATTTTAAATAAATTAAAATTTAATTAAAATTATAATTAAATAAATTATGAATAATAATTATAATTATGATTTTTAATTACAAATATTATTATTTTTGTTATTCATTATATTATTGATTATTATTATTATTAATTATTATTATTATTATTATTATTATTATTATTAGTATTATTAATTATTATATTTTTATTATTATTATTATTATTATTATTATTATTATTGTTATTATTAATTATTATTATTATAATATCAATATTATTTTCGAATATTAATAATATCAAGAATTATTATTGTATTTATTATATTGTTATGTATTCTATATATAGATAATTATACGATATATATATATATATATATAAATAGTAAATACTATATATATATCAATATTATAATATTATATATAATAATATATATATATATATATATAATATATAATAATATATAATTAAGTATATATAATATGTATATATATAGCTATTATATAGTACTATAATCATATAAATATAATATATAATATATATCTAATATATATATATTATATATAAAATATATATATATATATATATATATATATATACGTAATATATCTTAGAAGTAGTGAGACATGGTTTCGGAATAGAGGTA
>JABUQX010044611.1:2500-5000 GCA_015478945.1 Trachelipus rathkii
AATACCAAATCTCTCTACCAATCCTCTCAAACTCTCTTCAGATTCGCCCACACAAACCAAGATCATCCGCAATATAATAGGTAGGGAACCCTCCACCTCTTTTCCATTCTCCATTATTCTAAACACATCTCCCTGCCACCTCCACCCTCTAATTCTTTAATAACAACAATCCCTATACAATTGAAAACCAAAGGAGACATAACACATCCCTACTGCACTCCACTATTAATATTAAGCCAATCACTTTCACACCATTTATTTTCACACACTTCACTATCGTCATACCATACTTTTGAATCCATTCAGAAACTTACCAAGCACATCATATATGACTAACAAACTGCCCATAGAGTTACCTATTAACTCCTATCGTACGCCTGTTGCAAAATCCAATAAAACCTAAAATACAAATTATTCTTCTCCTCCCTCATTTTCCAAATCATTTGTTTCAATGTAAAAATTGATCTGACCCACACATCCTCTACCATTACCCTAAACGCACCTTGTTCTCACCAAGTCAGTCCTTCAGATCATCGACGCACTCTTTCGACCAAATACCAGCATATATCTCCTACATCCTCCAATAAACTAATTCCCTATATACCTACAGTTACCTATGCCCACCTTACCATTACTATAAAGGGTAATATTATTGCTCTCCTCCAATCCCGGAACAATACCCTCCATAAAAGCTTTGGTTACCACAACCTCCAATTCAATTAATCACCCACTCTCGTCCATATACGTTTATTACTGGATTGACGGACAAAATTTTATTCTTCATTCCACATATTTTAAAAATCAACTTAATAAAACTCTTTTTTGACAAGGGATAACAAAATTTTGTCATCCTGTGTTAATTTTACAAAAGGAAACTTGATTTCGCTGAAACATTATTTCTGAAGAATGGGTTCCCAGAAATTATAATTGACTTAACTTTTCGAAAATTACTTTCAGCAAAATTTTAAGACAAATCTCAGGCTAAATTAACAGCTCCTAAGGATATTTTGTATATGAGGTTGCCTTTCTGGGTAAACTGATGTGGTTTTAAAAACAAACTTTACACAGTTTAATTTTAGATTTATATTTTAGAGTGAAAACAAAATGGGAAATATTTTAAATTTAAAGATAAACTCTATTTACCTCAGTAATATATCATTACAAGTGCAGTGACTGATATGCCACTTACATAGAAAAGACAATACGAAGCCTTTCCATACGTATTGACTGAGCCATAAGGTTTTTCATTTAAGAACCTCTAGACCATTTACATCATCCCTATTCAGCTATAAATGCTACTTCTCTTCAGGAAAAAAACGACATTAGCAAATACAAATTTTTGGAAAAAATATTAGCCCAACTGAGGAACCCGATCTTCAGTTTGTTAAGAAATCCTGTATATTGGCATGTGCAAACCCGACCTTAAATGAACGAATCTAAGTTTAACAGTCTTTTATACTACTGAAGTGAGATTAGTTTAAATCATGAACTCTTAACACACATAATAACGTAATCATTTAATTTTATCTTATGGTTTTATTTATTTCAACTTTATATTATTTTAACTTTAATTAAAATTTTATAATAATATTTTTTTTTAAAATTTTTTATTCATTATTATTGTGTCTTGAAAATGGGAAGAAGGATTCTTACCCGAAATTAGTCGGCTAATAAATAATTTAAAATGTTCAAATTCGTTTTGGTTATACTCGCTGCTATTATATATATATATATATATAATATATAATATATATAATATATAATATATATATATATATAGTATATATATATATATATATATATATATATATATATATATATATATATATATATATATATATATATATATATATATATATAATGACATACTTTATATTCGTAAATGGAAATTTATTTAGAATACATAAGAAATAATAATATCAATACGTAGAAAAATGATAAAAAAAAAAATATTGGCAAATTAAAAATGCCAAAAGTACTTGCAAGTACTTTGCAAATTTTCAAGTACAAGAGGTGCAAGTAACAAGTACAAGTACACTAATGGGTTTTAGAAACTGCAAGTACAAGTAACAAGTACAAGTACTGTGGATTATTTATTTTAGATAAGTTATACATTTCAAGTACAGTACTATGTACTTGAACCCAAGCCTGATATATAACTATATTATATATATATATAGTAATATATATATAATATATATAATATATATTATATATATATATATATATATATTATATTATATATATATAATATATATATATATATATATATATATATATATAAAACACAATAATTATATATATATATATATATATATATATATATATATATATATATATCATATATATATATTAATATATATATAATATATATATATATATATATATATATATATAGCATGGGGAATATTTAGGGGTCTGCTCCCCCTCTCAATCTAGGAATATAATACTAGGATTAAATAACCTCTTCAATTACTCTTTAAATTTTTAAATAATTTTA
>JABUQX010044611.1:32500-33802 GCA_015478945.1 Trachelipus rathkii
CCACTGTATATTTATGTCATCGAAGCCCACCCCACTCAATTTCAGCAGCAGAATATCATGGCCTATTCTATCAAAAAATTTTCATGAAATCTAATAATAAGAGGGCATACGAATCATTATTTTCTAAATTTTTATAGAGGTTTTCTGCTAGACAGATTAGTGCGTCAGAAATTGGCCACTATGTTCAGAAACCAAACTCATGAAATCGCTAAGTATTTCATTTGTATTGTAATATTCGGTTAGCTGAAAGAATACGATTTTTTTCTAGAATTTTCTAATCGAGTGTGTAAGGCATATTGGTCTGTAATTTTTCGGGAAGGAGGGGTTATCTTTTTAAAAAATAGGAGCCACACGGGAAACTTTGAGAGTGTTTAGACATGCACCTGAGAGAAGTAAAAAGTTGAATAAGTGTGCCAGAGGGGTGGATATGGTATATGCAACAAACTTGTAGTTGAGGATTGGAATACCAGTGATATCCTTTTTTTAAGCTAACAATCACATTTTGAACATCTAATGGTGTAATATTTTCAAAGGGAAATTGGGAATCACATTAAGGCAAAAAAAAGTTGCAAAGTCTTTTTAACTTAGTGGTTTGTTAGCTAATATATCAGTTTCACTGTTAATTGAGTGTATCTACGATTCTCTTTTGATTTTTTTGAGACTTCACTACATATTTTTAGTTCATTTATAATATGTTTACTTTTATTAATCAGATTGTAGATTAGGTTACATGTTATTTTTGAGTTATTGTTTGTGTCAGGAAATTTATCTACGTAATATTCCCGTGTAGCCTTTTTCAATAATACATTTAAATGGTTCTCATAATTATGATAGGGTTGGAGAGGGATAATTCTTCTTTTGCAGTTACAGTACTGTTTGTGTTTTTGGTTTTTGAATTTAATAAACCCCAAGATAGACATTGATTTTAAATAATTTAACAGCCAAACGTTTCTTTGTTTTTATTTGGAAGGTTTTGGAAGGCTTCATTTTAACATTTGTAAACGTAATCTACAAAGGTGTCAAACCTCGTATCTATATCTATTTGCTTGCCGAATTTAAAGAAGTTAATTTCTCTTACTTTATCTATGAATACCCTATCTCCCTTTTAATCATCAGCCCTATAGTTTATAGTTGTTAGGTTTTGAGCCATATAAACCTAAAGTCGCAATCTAAATTTGATCAAATTTGGTCTATCAATATTAAATTTCTGTTTTCATTAATGACCTAAAGTCGCAATCTAAATTTGATCAAATTTGGTCTATCAATATTAAATTTCTATTTTCATTAATGTTTGGTCTTGTA